>JAOBAS010006692.1:0-18142 GCA_025311575.1 Elanoides forficatus | reverse complement strand
GGGGGGGGGCAAACATCCCTCTTTCTGAAGTGTTCCAGCGTTCTTACAGCCTATTTTTGCATAGATGGGTTGGGAATCTCCTGTAATGCTAAACGTTCATTTTCGGTCTTATTCTGTGGCCTAGTTGAGGCAGAGGGCTGGTTTTATGGCTGCTGCACGCCGTGTCTCTGCGTGTACTTCCTTAGAGCCCCGTGAAAGTCTATGGGCTCTGCTGGGGCAACCTGGAGGCTGCCGTGCAGCAGCGCGAGTTCGGAGAGAACTGAAACGAGGAGCTGTGAAAGCACTGAGAAACTGGCAAAGAAAATTTTGAACTTCTTGGATGTGTGTGTATTCTTTAAATAAGTAATGAGAGGTCAGATCCTGAATGTTGGCAGCAGTCTGCTAGTATTTCACCAGGATTTTGAGTAAAATTGTTTCAGTGTGGAAGAAGCAACTTGGAAACATTAATTTAAAATCTGTAATGTGAGATGGCTGCGATGTTTAATACAGACCTTGGGAAGTAGCAAAGCTGTGGATGATAAGGATGACACCAGGATGCGTAAAAATAATGTAAACGTCTTCTTTTTTAAAAAAACTTTCTGTTCAGAATAAAACTGGCAAATTAAATTTGAACCTTCTGGGAAGGCCTTACCTGTACCTGCTGGTTTCACTTAAATAAAACACTTGGAAGCAGTGACTTCTCAAATTAAGTAGGTTAAACAATGTGCCTTTTGTATTGTCATTTATTGTATACAGTAATTTAAAATATATAAGGTAACTGAAGGGGAGCTACCCTTTAAATTTTTTAGATCTCTACTTTAGTGTCTTTATACTGGATAAAGTTCTACTTTTCACATTTTTCCAAGTGTAAGTACTTTTCATTTTTTGAGAAGCAGAAAAGCTTTTGTGTCAGGTATTTGCTTTCAATTTAGCTGCCAGATGCAGAGAGAATATTTTCTTTTTGAATAAACTCAGGACTGAGAACTCATCTGGGAGCTCAGAAAGTAGGAAAGCTTTTTCTTCTTCCTTTGTCCCTTTTAATCTATAAACAAAATAATCAGATGGGAGAAAATTAGGATTATGTGCATTAAAGCTTGAAGCACACAAAGAACTCCAGGTATCTAACTGAAGGCATCATGCAAATTAGGTTTCTCACAGCCTTAGTGTTTTTTAGATACCTCGTAGAATTTCTTGATATTTCAGTAAATTTGACTATTAGTGAATTGAAAAATTAATTATGGTCACCAAATCTTAATCTCTCTATTGTATAATAAATCATTCTGTTTTAAATAGCAGTCTTGTTTGTGGTAAAGTTTGTTGGGTTTTTTTCATGTGCTGATGCATTTTTAGGATGACTTTTAAGACATATTAGTGGTTTAAGTTTAGTTCCTTCCAAATGCAGTGTATCGAAATCCACAGTAAAATTGGCATCTTAGTATAAAGAAACAAATCCGCTGCTAACTTCTTAAGACAGGAGTTGTAAAAGCAATAAATGTAAACAAGACTATATAACACTTAGAAAAGTGTGTGAATACTGTGTAACCTGCTTGTTATGGAAAAAGAGGTACCAAAGTAAATGTAAAGACTATATTTAACTGCAAATGAATCTTTGAGATGTATCAACTGATAGAAATGAACTTCTAGAGGAAAATGACAAAAGCAGTTTTAATGTATGGGTTTGTCCTTACTAATGTGTTTAATTTCCAATAATGACTTAAGCCATCTGTTTTATTCTTCTTCCATTTGGACCATAAAATTAATCTAAAAAGACTTCAAAAATAGTCTTATGCTCTCTTTTTTTTTTTTTTTCTCACTTCACCAAGTTTCATGTACTAGTAGAGCATGTATTAAGCCATGGAGGCGAGTCAAAAGGAACACTGCCAAGGTGCAGGCTACAGTATAACCATATCTTTCTTAAATGATGAAGGACAGATGCACAAAAGATTGGGTTTGGTGTATTTTTTGGGGGATTGTTTGGTTTGGTTTGGTTTTTTGGTTGGTTGGGTTTCTTGTTAATGCTTACTCTTTGCTGCAGAAAAATAACCGGTTCTTTCCAAGCAAGGCTTGTGATACTACTGCTACTAGTCCTAGTCCGGGAAGCTCTTATGAGATGTGTGAGCCTCAGATATACTTTCAATGTGCTTGTCTCCGTTCAAGAGATTTTCACCTCATTTTCCCCTGCAGACTACTTTGTGCATGGCTAGTTGTGTATTCAGATGAGATTTCTGTCCTCTACACATATGAACTTGAATTTCCTGCCATTTCACATGTTGGGGGGAGAATGAAATAACCTACAAGTAGATCCTCCCAAGCACAATTCCTGGAACTGTATGCTGTTGTGGGCATGTTTATTTTCCACTTGTCTCCTTGGTGTGATAACCTCAGCTTTTTGAGGAAGGGAGCACACAGTTTATTTAAAAACCTGTTACAGCAAAATGTCATTTACATAAGCAACAGTAGATGCCTTCATGCTTCTGAACTCTGTTTTCCTTTGCAGAGACTAGGAAGACTTTTTCTGTGAGTCTGATCAAAGGATGCCTGGAGTCTAGAGCTACTTTATTACCTTGTAATGTTAGAGAGACTTCTTCAGCAAGGCAAGACTGAAAACTCAAACCATCTCATACATGCTTAAAGAAATTGAAAGGGGCTGTACTTGAACTCTCCTTTTCAGAATGATCAGGAGCTCAGTCCAGTGTTCAGGCTCCATTTTTGTCTGTAGTCCAAGGCTGTTTTGCCTTCAGGTCTTAGTGAAGTTGGAGGATAAGGAAGCGTTCTTGGTGATGTGATGGGGTTGCAGTGTTCTTTCAGCCCTTCTCCTCCTTGCTTCACCCAGCTGCTTCCCTTGTGCTTACATCCAAGCCTTAACTTTACATTATTGAGACTTTTTTAGTTTTTGCTTGGATGCTACCTGGATGCTACTTGATATCCGAAATTGGCTGCTTTGCATGGACACGCTTGCTATCCTCTTTTAACAATATGAAAATGTAAGCGTTTCCTCTTTCTGCAGCTGGATCTAGAAGGGATAGTCATACTGGTGGCATTGGTTCCCAGAATATTCGTCTTTGATTTGTGGGTAGTCGCAGAACCTCCAAAGACTACTGGAATGACAATAGCTTTCCATTTGGGTTAAATGACGAAGCAGTTAAATACCCTTTTGTTTAGGTGAGACAATAGTCTCGGAAAGATTTTTTTCTTAACAGTGGTCTTGTGAGACTGAACAGAGAGGCTTGTGCTGAGCGGTTAGAGCACTGCTGCCGTTCGACTTCATTGTCTGACTCCTTGACTGATTCCTGAACACCACAAAGAAGCATATTAAAAATCACACGTCTTTTAATGACAATGAATGTTGTATTACTGTCACCAGAAGGTTTTAGCAAATTTCCCTGGAAAATGTTCTTTGCTACAGCAGTTTGGCTTGCAAACCGAACCTGAACACAGGAAACGCTGGGTGATTGCAGAGACACCTTGTAGAGAAGCTCTCTGAAGCACATAGCAGTTTAGAGGAGCAAAGTCTAGAGGCTGTATATGGAAACAAATGGGGGCAGGGGCTGCAGTGCACCCAAAATACCCCTTCCAGGCAGTGGTACATCAGAAACAACACATCAGGAATATGTCTGATATTGGGCAAAGCATGAACTATTATGGCAAAGTTTTCTGCTGGTGAGGAGGTCTTGCAGAAAGCTGTGAAGCTTTGTGCGGCATTGTTTCCATTCCTTCATAGGGTTTGTTTGAAAAATACCAGGATCATAAGCTGCTGAAATTGGAAACATGAAAGGAATTTCAGGGGCTGAAAAAAAAACCCTGTGATGGACAAATATATCTTAACATTAACTTCAAAGGATCTGTAATACAGAGGAAGTTGTTAAAGCTGATTTCTGACTATGTTTAGTACAAAAGGGGAAGAGTTAGGGCTGAAAGCGTAAGAGCATGGAAAAAGGTAATACTGACCTCTGGCCTGAGAGGGAAAAACTGGCCACTTCCTTTCGTAAGATAGTTTTCAAATATCTTCTATTAGGACTAAATAGTTGACCATACTCATGACGTCTGGTTTTCCTGAATCTGTTATACTTGCCATAAAAGTGCCTGGTGGTGGATCCTGTGTCTGAATCAGCATGATTCTGGGTGTTCATAGGAAAGTACTGGTCAGGACTTCTAATGGCCAATCTCTGTCCAGTTGGACTGGTTGGCTAAAAGTGGCCCCAGAAAAATAAATTACCTGCTATTAAATGATTTGTAGTCATATATTCTGATCTGTATCTAGCACTGGTAAGTTACAGAGTAGCACCAGTGAAACATTCATGGAGACGTGCCTTGTTTTGTCTATTTGAAAACAGAGCAATGGTGCTTTTATTTAAGAGACAGTCTCAGAATTAGTGGGAGCTCAGAGGCATGCAAAGAGAAATGAGGTGCCAAGAACTATACTAGAGCTGTAGTCCAAATGCTTCTGTGGTTTGGCAGAAGTTGTAGATAAGGCAGAGTGTTGTGGGAACAGAGCATTATCAGAAGAGGTAGGGTAGCAGTTATGTGATGTTTGTTGATGCTCTGGATGGAGTTGCACTTCGGCGAGGTAAGTGGTGCTGTTTTGAAATCACAGTGGAGAAGTAGGGGTGAGTCACCGAAACAGTCATCTTTAGTGCCAGTATTGAAATTTGTGGGATAATCACTGAGCTGAGACAAGTAAGCCCAAGAACATGATAAAATAAGTACTAACAGACTTGCTGCCGTCTGACAAGTGGTGCTAATATCTCAAGGAAAATTTGACCTCTTCACACAGCAGCATAAGACATGTCAGTGACTGAGCTTTGTTGTTTAACAAGCTGCCTCAGCTGTATTTCACATCATGCTAAGAGTTAGTGTTATCTTCAGCGCAGGAAGGAAAATGTGGGCAACTGTTCCATTGCAGGTCTATCATAGGAGCCAGTAGGAACCAACTGTGATTTTATGTGGAGGTTTGTGTGGTCAGCACTGTACAGCTGAGAGCCTGGACAGTGGATGAAGGTGATTTCCAGCCTCTGTGGCTTTGAGTGATTCGTGCAGAACAGGAAAGCCACCACTCACTGTAGAAGTTTTGGGGCAGCTGAAATGGCAGCTGAGCCTAATACAGTGTTAGAACAGATTGGTTTATTGTTTGGGTTTGGGTTTTTTTTTGTGAAACTTTGTGTGCCTGCATGCAGAACATAATAGAAAAGTCTTAAAAGGTGGTGTGTGGAAGCAGAGAGAGTACATGAGGCAAGAGAGATCTTGTTGAGCAGGCTGCTATCTGGAAAGAGATTTCAAGTTCGAAGTTTCCTGCATGACTGATTCCTATTTCTCAGGGGAAGGATTTTCTCTGGGTTTCAGCTCTATCAGTTTCTCCCAAGAGAAGTAGCATACCTAAACTTTAAATATTTTCTAGGTGCTTGAGCTAAAAATGGGTGATACTGAGAAATGCAAATTCACTTCTTGTTGGAAGCTCACTTAGTATTTCTGAAAGGGAACCAAAGTTTATATACTTTCTTTAAGGCACTTTAGGCATGTTTTTAACAACAGGTGAGAAATCGAACAGGTTAGCTGCTAGGCACAAAATATAATTGTATTTATAACGTGGTGGTAAGGCTGTGCAAGTGGGCATATATCTCACCTTATGAGTGGCTGCATAAATCAGGGCCTCATAAATCTCATCAAGAGGCCATTTTCCTGACATCTCGCAGTTTCGTAGTTTGCCTGCCATTTTAGGAGGTTCTTGGGAGGAGAGCTGCGTGGCTGGCAGGGGACGTGAAGGCAGAACAAGCTTTAATGCTGTCTGTAGTGCCTTTCCTTGCCGGTCAGCTTCTGAATCCCTGCAGAAGTAGAGAGGCCTCTTTCTTCTTCCTCCTTGACCTTCCTCATCCCCTTCTGCTACTGCCTTTCAGAAACTCTGCAACTTCTCAAATGACTTTCTAATTTACTCACACAGCACTGTAATTGAGCTCAACCACCTGAAGTGGGGGACAGGAGCTTTTCTTGTATAACTCGGCTCTAATGATGTTTTTAGTACCAGGCAACAACACAGAAGCAGGTAAATCCGATTGTTTAATGTAGGCAAAATGACAGATTGGGCACACCTAACCCAGTCTAGAAACATGTAGTACAGCTGTGTTCATATAACAGGAACATGTTTTATCAAGTGCAGCTCTCCAATAGGAAGGAAATCTTTGTCTCTTTTGTGGCTTCAGCAGGTGTTGCTTATGGATGTTCCCTCAGAGCCTGGGGGCAAACCTCAAGAAGAGCATGGAAGAGGTAATGCTTTAGGAGATGGACATTAAAAGATGGGGCTTCCCAGCACTGCATGTCTTGCTGAAGATTCCTGGGCCTGTAACACGGGATTTAGCCCCAATATTTTCAGCCAGAGATCTGGTTTAGCCAGCATCCTACCTCTAATAATGGCCAGTAGTAATGCTTAGGGGGAAAAAGTTTTAATAAAGACTGATCCCTCCCAGCTTTTGGCAGGCTGCAGTTCAAGGACTTTGAGCAAGAAAGTCATGTCTGCACCTTTGTTTAACAGTCCTTGATAGACTTTGTTTTATGAATACATCTAATCATGAGTTAATCTGTTTTAAATTTTTGCCTTCACGACATCCTGTGACAACAGGTTCTGTAATTAGTTGGAGTATGGAAAAAATACCTCCTTTTCCTCTTGTTTTTAAACAAGCTGCCTGATAAACTTCATTTTATACAGCCTAATTCATTTATTCCGAGGCATGGTTTCCTATTTGCTTTCTCTATAATACCATTCATGGTTTTATGTCTGTCATCTTATCCATCTCCCCTTCTAATCTAAAAGTACTTGTTTGTTTAGTTCTCCTTAGGTTAAAGCTGCTCTAGACCTCCCATTGTTACCACCCTTCTTTGAACCTTTTCTTGTTCTGCTGTATGCTTCTCTGAAAATTGCTCAGAGTGGCAGCCTGAGGCTGCACCAAGGATTTGCACTGGTACAGTGGTGTTCTCCATTGCATTGGGTGTCCTTGACCTGCTCCGTCCTGATGCTCCCTTTGCTCTCCTGACCGGCACTGAGCTTTGCTGTCTCTGAGTGAGTGTTTCCTCACTTTAATTAAACTGCCATGGCTCCAGGGTTTCCGTTCGCTGTATTGGCTATTACTTTGCATTGTGTGTGTGTAAAAACCTGCCAAATCTATTTGCAACTCTTCACAGTTAGTTCTCCTGTTTCTGTAATCACCAACAAACTTTGTAGTCTTCCTGCTTGCTCCATTTTCCACATAAATAATGAATATATTGAGTAGCACAAATGCAGAACCAGAGCTGTTGTGAAACCTGGCTATTTATTCCTGTGCTGTTTCTTCTTATCTAACTAGTTGTTAATTCACAGAAGGACCTTCCATCTTATCCCATGACAGTTCAATTTCTTTAAAAGCCTGTGGCGAGAGACATTGTCAAAGGTTTGTTAGAGATCCAAGCACGGTATATATATCATACATACCACACTTATCCATATATGTCATAGGAAGTTTGTTGTAAAAGAAGCCATGTCATGATGGCACTCCTATATCATGTTTATTTGCATGCCACCTGATCTGTTCTTACAATTTCTGTCAATTTTCTCAGTGTAGGGGTGAGCCTGTAGCTACCAGCCTGTAATTCTCTGGAGCCCTTTTATTGATATTGGCAGCACATCCTCATCTTTTTATATCTCATTTGTTAAGTTTGTCTTAGAAGGAAGCTAGGCAGCATGGTTAATAGTTCTGTGGTTGTATGTTGGAGTGCCTTTAAAATTTCTGGGTGAGTAGCATCTAATTCTGGTAGCCTGCTGTTGGTCCTAAAGTCTGATCTAATGATGCTGTGGTTTTGACAGTCTTCTTGCACCTGTACCATCTTGCATTCTCCTGAGTTTCAGGAGAGTGGTGGCCAATTTGTCTCCATTGTTCCTTGGCCCTGCTGAGTAGGCAGGCAGACCTTCCTTCTCCCGTGTTGCTGCCTCGAGTGCTTCCTGCGTGTGAAACAGGAGCTGGAAAGGAGGAGGCTGTTGGAAGGCAGGAATATGCATCCATGGGGGAGCACCTCTTTCTGCCTCAGTTCTAGTTCCTGTTGGCTTAAGCAGGTCCAGAAGCCATGGCAATACTTTTGTACATATATATATATATATATATATATTTAGAGAGGCTTTTACTGCATGAATTATTTATTTGCATGGAAAGTGTAGTTGAAGGTAATTGTTTCCAGTCCTTGTCACTTGGAACAAATCTCAGTTTCAATTAAAATAAACTTGTACAATGAGGTTTTTCAATTTTTTGCATAGATAATGGATTTATTTAGTATATTAATGCATACTGTTCTATTTTGGATTATATTCATAGCAAGATTTTAATGCAACTCTTCAAATGTGTAAGACTTTCACAGAATTTAGGATCAGAACGAAGGGGAAGATGTTTATTGTTCAGAAGAGTTAATGTGCATTTTGATTTTGAAGCAGTTCAAAATTCAGTGTTTCATATTCACTCCTGCCACTGATCTTCAGTATTTGTAACAAAGATCCTTAATTGTGTGTGAGCTCTATTTTTGATGTGGATCAGACTTATGCTCCCCTGTCTCTAATGGCTTTCTGGCTGTTTTTCTTGGTTTTACTCCCTGGAAGGAAAGATGTAATTCATTATTCTAGTCTCAGAATACCTGAGGTGAGACAGCAGTGCTGTTTTCTTCCTCTCTTACCTGCTTCATTTTCCCCTTTCTTCTGTTGTTATGTATGTAGATATTTTTTATTCAGCTTCAGTTTGTGTGTGTGTGTCCCACAGTTTTCCTTAATAGCTTTTTGCTCTGACTGTGCAGGATCTTGGCTTGTGTGTGTGAGGTTTGCGCAACCATTTTTATTTAGTTTCTGCCTTTTTCAATGGCTTCTGAGTCAACTTCCCTCCCTTGAATCAATTGAGGTAATGTGGTGTGGTGTTGCTTAGCAATGCCGGGAAGCTGATACTGCCTGGGTGATGTGTGCACTGTAACCATGCTGAGCAAAAGAGACTACCTGTCCTCTGTGGTCCGTGCAGAGAAGAAATCTTGCATTTTCTAATGTTTTCAGCATTCTTGCCTTTACGTGCGTGTTTGTTTTTTTTCCTTTAATGTTGCTGAGCAACAGTTGTATAGACTTACAGATGTTCCTTCCCCCTTCTTCCTGATACACGCAAGTGTAAAAAAAACTTCATAGCATGTAGAATCAAAATATAATTGGGATGTTGATCTTTAAAGAGCTGGGTATCTAATTAACTGTCTTGAGGTAGGTATGTTTTCAGTCTTCCTCCCCCACATACCAAGCAAAGCTGTCGTGAAGGCAGAGCTGAGCTTTGTGGGATGTTTCAGTCCTCCAAAGCAGCATAGACTGGCAGCCAATCTAGTGTGCTTGGCAGAGGATTAAAAACCAGCATGAATTTGATACTTCCAACCATGTAAGAATATAGAATGACTTATTTCAGCAGCAGATGTAAAGGTGTTAATGGAAGTTACTAGCTCTGAAATATTTCTTTTAAATTATTGATGCTTACATTGAAATCTCTATATTTTCAGCTGTGGATAGATTTTAGTCTCATTTAAATGGCAGGAGAACTAAAGTATTTTTTTCCCCCACTTTCTTGTTTTGTTGTTCTTTTCCAAAGCCAAGGGAGTATACATAAAAAAAAAAAAAAATCTGCTGGTTTCCTGCTCTCTCTTACCTTCTTCTTAATAAGAAGCACTAGAAAAATTACATATAGGTGAATCAAATATCTTTGAGCCACAGTTTTACCAGGTGGTTGCTCTCATTCTTCACATAATACAGAATAGCATGGGATAGCCCCATGTTTAAGTCGTAGGGTAGGATAAACATGAAGGTGGTATTTTCCCCTTTTAAACCAATCAGAATACAAACCCAGGTTTTTACTTACAATCCTGGGGGGAGACTCAGAGGGTGTTCCCCATCAGCCCAGGAGTTGTGGACCCTGACAACTTTTCTTTCTTTGATGGCAATTATATTGAGTGTAGCTGTATAGCAGGTATAAAAACTGGATGGCAGGTTTACTTTTTTGTTCGTTTCATGCAATAATGTTTGTGCTTCAGTAATCGCAAGCCCACCATTGTTTTTCAGAAACTCTCCCTCGGTGCAGGAAGGCTCGCAAACTCCTTGCAAACTTTGTGTACAGCTAGCCAAAGCAATTGGGTGAGCGATCGCAGCCTTCAGGTACCTGCTACCTGCTGTCTCAGCGCTGCCAGGTGACCTGTTCCTTCGAGCCCGGACCCCAGCACCGGACTGTCTTGGGGAGCAACCTGGCAAACAGCTCTGCCGACGGGCTGGAGGAAAGGTGGTGATGAGGTGGGGGCATGGGCCTCTGTGGCCGGATTGTGGGGGCCCAGCCTGAAGAACGAATCTGGGCACTGGGAGTGCAACCGTTGATGTCAAAATACACCCAGAAGCAGACGGTGGTGGTGGAGAGGTGCGGTCTGGAAGCTCATCCCACATCAGTGCTGTTTATTAGGGTTGTAAAGGATTTCTTACAGGTATGAGGTTGTTGAGTGGTTGGTCTCTCTGATCAGCTACTCCTGCCTCTCTTAACCAGTGGTTTCCATAACTGACAGATGCATTTCCAGTAGCCTGCTAGTTGATTAATTTCTGGTTTAGACCATTTAATACATAGTATGCACTCATTTATCCTTGTCCATGAGGAAACAAAACACTGAGCTGGTGAGGGGATTTACAGCAGGTTCATTGCCATGGTTTCAGACAGCCTTACGTAGCCTAAAAATAGGTACAGGAAAGAATATGCTCTTCCCTTCTCTCCCTCCCCCAGCTCTCTAACTAATTGGAATGTCCTTTTTTGTTTGTAAGTTTTTGTTGTTATGCATTTACTGACTGAAAGGTCAAGCAAATTTGTTTGATGTTTTGTTTGAAAGAGGAAAGTTCATCTTAGTATCTAAAACATCGAGGAGTGACTTTTCTGGTTGTGTGCCAAGGCTATTACCTCCTGCTCCTGTCTCTTACGCTTGAGTAGCGCTGCTCTGGTAGACTGTAGCTTATTACAAACCAGTGCAATAGTCCACGCTGTGTAAGGGACCATCCTGGGGATACCTTTGAAAACGATAACCTTGACGTTGCCTTGCTCTCAGCAGGGGAAATGTACAGACTACATGACGATGTGCCTTTAGCAGCCTGCGCTGCTGCCTGAACAGGCTTCTCTTCCAGACTCAGGCTGGCTGCTTTACTGCACGTCCTGCAACCCCGCAACTAGGATGTCGCAAACAGGCTAAGGATCACGGTTGTAACTAGCAAGGCAAGTTTTAAACTACTGCTTTGTGTACGGCAGCGACTGGGCTGCAGCAGCAAGGAGCTAGTGGAGGTAAACGAGGTGACCGCTGCTTTCCCTTCTTGGTATCCTCACTGAGACAGCATGGCAGCTGCACCGTCCTGGCCGGCTTGCTTAAAGGGGCAAGCTTGGCTTGGGCATGGCTTCACTACCTCCTGATAGCAGTGTTGTCTGTCTGTGTATGTCAGAAAAATGGAGGTAGAACGCTGCTTGGCAGTCAACATGGTCTCTTCTGATGTGTACCGGCTGAACTATGTTTAGCTTTGGGTTGGGTAGTTGAATTTCCCTCCCCCTCACCTTCAACAGAGGTGTTGACTGTTTCTGTTAGCAGGAGTCCCGGATGCTTTTAGATATCTCTCCCCAGACAGGAAGGGCATGGATTGGAATCACACCGATGCCTTGGATTTCCTGCATTGCTTCCTGTTGAGTTGTTGGGCCAAAAGCTAAGAGGGGAGATAGTGTGTTACAGGGCCTGCGTTCAGTGTGCAACTCCTGAGGCTCGCAGCATGCCTGTTTGTGTTGGAAAGCGAGTAAATAGCCCCACAGCAAACTTATCAACTCATACCTTTCAGTGACAAATTTTGGAGCAAAGGGAAAGCGTTCCAGGTTCAATTGCAAAGGAGTAAAAAATCCCGTGTGGTCTCTTAGCAGACTGTATGGCAAACAAGGTGTCGGTTCTGCCAATCCATTTTTCATGACCAAGGCTTTGACTGCCCAAGAGAAGCTGTGGTAAGTTTATTGATTTGTATGTGTTGCTACTGGTACCGGGCCTTTTCTTTCTTCCTGCTGCTGCTTCTGTGGTCAGGGTGCCCTCACCTTTCTCTGTGGGGACTAAATGGAGAAGGGCTGATGTGAGGACAGAGTGCAAATATGTTAGTGAATGGGACCAGAGTATTGCTATTTCTGTCACTTTTTGCTTTATTTAGTGGTTGTAAATAATGCCAAATTTTCGCATGTTTCTGAACTAATCAGAGTTATGACTTCTTTTTCCATATACAGTACTGGACAAAACTTGTTTATTTAGGAAGAAGGTGGTACAGGATGGATAGGACGACTTAAGGGAGGACTGCTATTCAGAAGAGACTAAACCTTATCCAGGAGTGTGTGGTAGTGGTAGAAGGGTCAGATACAGCCTGGCAGTTGAATTTTTGATGTTTTGCTATGAAGTCTTTTCTGTTGCTTGCGTGCTGCATTGCATTTGGTAGCTGCAACATGTGCCTACGCTTTTCTGCTCCTCTGTGTGATAGTCTGCAGTATTTATGTGTCTGACTTTGGCAGCTGGAGAGCAGGAGAAAAGCAGCCCCCGAGTACAGATGAGGGAAATGTGCCTTCTCAGCCTTCCACAGAGGCAGGGACCTGCCTTGGCCTGTTCATCACCGGTATAGGGCAGAGTATTTGGGGCAGGGGCACGGGCAGGTTGGGATGGCTGGTTTTTTGTTGTTCTGAAGAACCTCTCTGTTCCTTACGGAGCAGAGGTGAGTTTGCCATACTTGAAGGTTGCACACCGGGATTTCCACAAAACAAAGGGCTTTCTGGCTATAAGGGACGGCAATGCAGTGTTTTCACATTTAGTGATTTTTTTCAATTTCCCAGTCCAAACTGTAGCTGAAGGAGTTCCTAGACCCCCCCAGGGATGAGAGGATGACTACCATCTGTGTTCGGTCATGTGTTCCCTGGGGAGAAGTGCAGACTGCTTCGTGCAGGCCAGCCCAGATTGCAAAGCCAGGCACTGTTAGTGACCCTATGAAAATATAATCCTGTCTGATGCTAGAGGTGAAAAATTTCTATACCTGGCAGATATTTACATATTCTTTAAGTGGACCTTCCTTCTGCTGTAATGATTTAGACCCCTGGAAATATTCTATGCATAATTTTACATAAAATAAATCAACCTGCATAATATTACATCAACGCACAGTAGCTGATCATCTCTTTCCCCTCCCGTCTATCCAATACTTGTGTTTCAAACACTGTCATTTTACATTCATTTTTCTTCCCTTCAGTCCTTCCAGCCACCTCTTTGCTCTACTCACTGCGCACCAGCACGCTTTGCATGGGAATGCTTCTGTGTCTTCATGCTCCTGAAATATGCCCAGAGCTTTGCATGAATGCTCACCTCCTCCATCGAAAGATGCAGAGACTGGCGTGTATGTGTGTATATCTGGCGGTGTGGGTGGCGGATGGCTAGAAGCAGAGATAGGGAGTGTGTATATGGAGGAGCTTTCGGGTTGCTGTGTGCGTCTACAGGAGTAGAGAAGTTGGGGGCGAGGCTAAAGCAATGCCAAAAGCATCGAATTGTGTGCCGTTTGTTTGGTCTGGATAACAAGGTGTTATTTGAAGGCAGATGCTTCACTTGTAGACCTTGTAGGCATTGGAGTATTCATATTCTGAGGTATAAAAATTGAGGATACTGTTTTCTGGACTCATGAGATAGTGCCAGTCACATTATTTGCTTTCTTTAAAGTTCACTCAAGAAGTCTATGCATCTTAATACTTCAACTATCATTATAGATTAGATGCTGTTTAAAGAACCTGATTCATGTCGCAAAGCAAAAGTCCATAGTGAAAAGGTGTAATTCTCCTTTTTGTGACTTATGACACATTCTTTAATTATTTAGTTACAATTTTCCCCTCTCAAAATCTCCATCTTGTTTGATGGATATGGTAGTTCTCCTACAGCAACATACTGTTGTGTATTACATTGTCTGTGAGAAAGGTCTCGTTCTTTGCCTTTTGCAGATGTTGGAAGGGGAGGGTGGCTGAAGAGAGCTGATGGCCTCCTACTTTTAAGGAACTGGACTCAATTCTTGACAGAGTTCCCTGCGTTGTTAGGAAGTGACTTAAACACCCAGAAAATGGTTAAACTCTTGATAAACTTGAGATCCACAAGCTAATTTTCAGAAAGCCTCATGATCCTGGATGCAGCCTCTGGTAAAATGATCTGTAATCATGTGTAAAGAAAGCTGTGGCATGTGAAATACTTGAAGAATGATTTGGGCCTAAGTGTCTCACTTTGGGAATACAGAATCAGTGGGTTTGCTTTGGACTTCAGTCTGTTTGACCTAGATCAATAAATGGATTTAGACTCCAAACTCCCAGTGGAGCCAATATCTACGTGTCTTGAGGACCTGGGCTTTCTGTCTGTTAATTGCCCGTATAGGAAGTAAGGATAACATGATGGCCTCTTCCTCTCACAAGGGTGTTGTGAGGTTGAAGTACTTTTTGAGAGAGTAAATCAGTCTGCTACACAGAAGGCGCAGGAAGACAGTTGTTAATTCTGTCTTAACAGCAGAGTACAAGTAGTTAATAAGCCTTAAGGATAGAGCAGGGTGGAAAAAATAAATCCTGAGTGCCTTCCCCGTAACTGGCTGCGCTGCCCTGTGCGGTGGAAGAGGCAGAGCGGTCTTTGGCAGGGCCAAGGAGGGAAATCGGTGGAGGTTATGGTGCGCGAGAACAGGAAGGGGTAACTTGTGGTTTGATGGCATGCTTAAACGCAAACAATTCCTGATTCTTAACTCTTCCTATAAGGTGTGCAATTTTCCCTTACTTAAAGAAAAAACGAAAACCTGTTCCGTTTGAAAGTGAAAGCTCCCACAGCAAATTTTACACCCTCCCTGGAGGTTTCTGGCGCTGGAGTGGGAGAGGTGAGTGGCAGCGGCCCGTCGCGCTCCTCCGTGGGGCTCTCTGCCCCGGGAGAGGGAGGTGCAGGGCAGGATGGTTGAGTTCGGGTCCTGGCTCTGGAAGGAAATGGACTTAGTCCTCTGTCAAAGAGCGGTGGCGGGGGGGGGGGGAAGAGGCGCAGCCGAGGCCGAAAGCCAAACCCGGCCGGGGCCGGGCTGGCCTGGCCCGGCCAAAGCCGGTTGTGGAGAGGGGGGCGGGGGGTGTAATGGCGGGGGTCTCCCCTCAGAAACCCCCAAAGGGTTCGCTGCCAGGGCGGGGGGGTGCCCGGGATCTGGTCCCCACCTTCGTCCTTATCGCGAAGAGGTGGAAATCTTGGCTGTGAATAAAACAGATATTTTATTGGTGTTTTTTTTTTTTTTAAGTGCTGATGTAAGAGACATCCGTTTCGTTAAACGGTATTTTAAAGGAGAGCAGCCTTTTTAAAATAGCCCTTGAAAATGTTTTAGTCTGAAGTCAGTCTGGCTGCTTATTTGACAGAAATAACGAGTTAAGCGTTGCGTTCTTTTCGTGCTTTGTATTGAAACTTTGTTTTTGAGATTTTTAAAAAATCACAGTTGTTTTTCTGGAGAGTTTTCTGTCGTGAGCCTGGCACAGGGAGAGCTGCCACATAGGAACCTGCCCTGGATCAGCTGTGAGGCTCGGCTCTAGGAGAGGACCCAGGAGGGTTGTTTCTGTGCTCTTCCAAGCTTCCTACTTATCCTTAGCAAAAACTGTTCTGTTGTGATGTAGGCCCTGTCCTCTAAGCGTAGTTGGGCTTACACGAATGTAAATGAATTTCATGCTGGTAAGAACTTGGTCTGTCTTGAGACTTTTTTTAATGTTTGGTGTGACCTTTTTTTCTGTAGAGGTGGCATTTGTTGTATTTCGTGCTGCATCTTTGTCTAATTTTCATGGCACGAAAGGTCGAGTACACACAGATATGGTTTTTTTATGGATGCACCTTTTGGACATATACGCAGGGTCAGCATTTACTGTAAGAGTAACGAGACAAAACATCTGGCTGCTTTTAAGATTGCTGTTGCTTTTTCTTCATTAACAAACTGTGTGTCGTGTTCCTGCTGGCAACCAAGAGTCACTCGCGATGGGGGTCTGCGCACAGCGAGCGGGGTTCAAAACTGCTGAAAGGGGTGTTGGAAATGCGTTGCCAGTGGGGAGGTAGAAAGGTAGAGTGTGGGCAGAGGTCTTTGAATGCCTGAGGTATCTTCTGCTTTCTTGTTTGTATAACCTATTTCAAATGTGTCTTAACCTGTGGGCTTATTATGGGGTTATTAGAATTTACTCAGGAGAAAGTATGTTCCTGCATAGGATGGCAGCACTTGAATGTTATGGCTCTGTGCCAAAATATTACTTTTCGTGGATAAAACACATTGTTGCTCCTGGACTGAAGAATCACAACTGTTTCAATTTTTTTCTAGATTATAGCATTTGATGAGTTGAAGACCGATTACAAGAATCCCATAGACCAGTGTAATACACTCAATCCTGTAAGTAGCATGCTGAATGATTTTTTTAAATAAGTCTAAAGTGCTTATTTTTGGTGTTATCTTGATATAATCAAACTAGGCAATAGAATTGCATCTGGGTTGACAAAACCTAGCTGTTTGATAGAAGTTCTAGGGAAGATTCTTTATCTGATTCTTTACTTTGAAGTTGAATATTCTGACTGTTATTAATCTGCTGGTGATCTTGTCAGCTGTCGTACTAACATTCTTTCAATCTGCTTTCTACGTTTTCGGCACAAAGACAGTTGAAAAGGTCAAAAAGATTAAAAGAGTCAAAATTGCATTAAAGGTGTGTACTGCTTTTCAGTTTAATGTTTTTAATGCCACTTCCCTTTCATTTTGTAAGGAACATTTGTAATACTATTAAGCTATTTTGTTTAGTGTGCCTGTTCATCTGCTCGTTATTTGTTTGTTGGGGTTTACAGCAACTTCATGGATTTCCATATTTTGTGCAAAACAATTTTGCTTGCTTACCCAGTGAAGTGGGGAAAACTGTTACATGCCTGTTATATATGTCCTATCGATTAGCTGAAGTAACTTCAGATAGAAATAAAGAGTACTTTTCAAGCAAGATTTACTGAACTCTGAGATTATAGGAGACCAGTTGTTTTTTAAGCATTGACCCAGTAAATTCTGATCTTGTTTGAGGATTTAGGTGGGCGTAATCTGATAGGCGTTATATTCACTTCTTTGTTTTATGTTCCAGGATCAGGGGTGTGTCTTGGTGGCCTCTCTGGGATGCAACTCTGGCACTCCTTGGTTTATGAAAAGAGTTTGAGGCAAACTATTTGCTTGCATCTGTAACAGGCCAATAATAACAGGGATGCTTGTTAAAGAGCATATAGTTTGATGCAGCAGGGGTTTTGTACATTTCTCATGGTTTTTACTTTGGCTTGGTGTGCCCAGGCTGAGGTACAATGCAGGGGCAGCACAGCAGCACGGCCTGGACTGTAACTTCATTGTGTTTTGAAGAGTTAAGTAAATTATGCAAATGAAAAATGAATTTACAGTAGCTGGGGCATGGGGAATGCATGTTAGACATATGGCACATAAATTGACAGCGGGCATTATAGCATGAGAATGGGTAGGGAGGAGAAGAGGTGATAGGCAGAGGGTCGCATCTCAGAGGGTGAGGTTTGCTGCTCGGATAGCTGTGCATCTAACAGTTTCCCTTGCTTGGTCTGTTCTACAGTCATTTCTGCTACAGTATGGGGGAAGGCAAATTCTCATTACATTTATGCATTATGATCTTATTGCAACCTTTGAAGTATTATAATGCGCATGTTTAACACAAATATTAACCTTTGGTTAACCCACATGCATGTAGTGTTTATTTATATGATACTCTCTGAATTGAAAATATTAAATAACTTAATATTTGCTGTTCTGGTGAAACTAGATTAGCCACTAAAAGTGAAGTTAAGATCCAGACTCTTGAGGGGATCTGGTAAATGATGTTGGACAAACACACTGAAGTGTTGTTTTCCTGGACAAAGAATCAAAAATCCTGGTAGGAATTGAGACACCTCAATAGAAGGATTAGCTCAAAATAGTAACTGCTTAGTATACTGTTGATGCCTTCTCTTCCCTGCTCCTATTATAGTCGTCTCTCTTCTCAGCAACGAGATGTCTTCCTCCCTCGCTTCTGTGATAAATATCATGGTAGAATATGATGTAGTTCGT
>JAOBAS010006691.1:0-46655 GCA_025311575.1 Elanoides forficatus | reverse complement strand
GGGGGGGATTAGATGTAGCAGCAAAAATTCACTCTGTGGTAAATTCTGCAGTCAGTGTGGCCAATTCATCTAAGACTGGAAACATTGAAATAATTGTATAGCAGCAAGCTTCCTACTAAGGCTATAGAGAGCATTCTCTAGAAAACAGCAGTAAAGTCTGTATCAATTAAAGATGCACTGTAGATGCTGGCCAAGAGAAAAACGAACACACTTCATTGCTTTAGCTTCAGAAGTGCTGAAGACTTCATAGCATTGCAGAAAATTCAACTAAAAAACTATGGCTACAGAATTACTTGACTTTTTTGTTCAAAAACACTGACAGAAGGACAAGGAAAGATGACACTTGGAGGGATGAAACTGACAGTGAGTTTCTAGCAGTACCTACAGGGACTTCAGGCTGAAAAATGCTGCTAACTGAAAGAGCGCTTTGTCAAGGTGACTGACTCCATGTCTCTGTTATTAAAGGAACACTGCGGGAAAACAATTAAGAAAATAAATTATATAGAGAAGCAAACTGTCATCATGGATTTTCCTATCTGAAATAGTTACAGCAATAAAGAAGATCTATCTGACTTTAACTGTACCAAAATTAACCTTTTAACAGAAGAGTATGTCGGAGTTTCTTAACTGTGCTGTAGCTTAGACTTTGAGCAACCCAGCAATCATCTCAGATGTTCAAAGCCAGGCATCCCTTAGCTTATATCTTCATTTTATAAAAATGGCACACAAAAGTGATGTTAATTCTTAGTAATTAATTAGGTCATTAACTAGATAAAAGAAACTCATCTCTGAGAATATCCGTCTCTGCTTATTTCCGTTGTTCTCTAGATACCTTAGGAAAACTTGAGCTCTGCTGTATTTTTGAGGCTCCCACACCTTTCTCTGAAAACCAGATTCTGGAATTGCTGCTTTCATTGTCCTTATTTTGTTCAGGCTCTCTTGGATCTTTAGATTGAAAACCTCATTGTTATAGGTAACTCTGATGCAAAATACAAAGCCAACACATAATGCAATGTCAGTGCTGCAGAGAAGCAGAAGTGCTCTAGTACCCAACTGCTTGTGTCAGGGACGTCCCTGGGATGAACAGTATAGAAACCTAGAGAAGCTTTGGCAAAAAGATGAATGAACTAATATAAAAGAAGCTGCTTAAGATGTTTGGCCATGACACGGTGAAAGAAGACACTCTTTAAATGCCCTGTATCGAAGCATAAAATAGGCTCTGAAAAGGGAAAAAGAAAGTTGAAGGGAAAATATCACCTAATACATGAAGGGAATGCACAAACAGCAAAGGAGATTGAGTGGACCAGTGAAAGGACACGCATCAGAAGGCGAGTTAGAGAGATAGCAGGTCAAACACAGCTGTTTTTTAAAAAGGAGGGTTGGGACGAAGCATTTGCAACACATTCTCATTTAATGCATAACACAAGAGAAACGATGACACAGATGAAAAGTCCCACTTTGGAAAGGGCAAAAGAAATAGCAATTTTGGGCAAACGTCAAAGGGTGTAATTGCTCTGTTTATACTGAATGAAAAATGTTCTGCAAAGGAGCCAATTTACATAATGTGGAGACATTTAGTATGATTTATAGGCCTGCTTTAAAGGTGGTGGAGTGAAAAAAACCTGTCCTTAAAAAGTCTGGGTTTTGTCAGAGGAATAATTGCTGTTGGAAAAGAAACTTCAAGCCACATTGGGAGCTTAGAGACTGGGGAGAAGCTGCAGGTGGCCGTGTGTTGTTGCACAGGTAGATGGGGCTCTGCAATGACACCTTTCCCTACCACCATCGTGGGGATCAGGAGGAAAGCACCCTGCAGCCAGAGTCAAAGCACACAAGGCACTGAAGATAAAACACTTTCCCCGGTGCCCTAGTGTGCGGTGCAGGGATGAGGGCATACCCTCCATCTCTAGAATAAAGTAGCCGTCGCCCACCCTGCTGCCTCCCACCGTGTTGCCTGCCCATGCTCTAGCTCATGCATGGTATCTCGCTTGGCAACTTCCACCCCCCAGACCAAGGGTCACGGGATGGAGAAGACAAGGCAATGCTGGGGTGAGAGGAGAGAATACATCGTCAGGCATCTGGTTAGGTGTTGGAGGCTTTCCTACAGCTCAGAAAGCAGGAGCGTCTTTTCCTTCTCTAGCCTTTCTGGCACTCTTCCTCTGCTACAAGGCTTGGGAGGCAGAGCACGACTGCAGTGCTAACCTCCGGGCTCTCGGCGCCCTCAGGGTACCCCTACGTACCCTCATCACAGGGGGCAGCTGTTACCTGGCTTACGGGTTGCCTCTTACGCAGTACCTGGTAGCTCCAACACACACTGAGAATGGGCATGGGTTGCTGAAAGATCCTGCCCTCTGTTTCGTAGCATGAGGCAAGCTCTGATGCAACGTACGCTACCTCGCTGGGCCAGATCCTTCACCCCGCTGCAGCGGCCGGTAGGTGAGGAGGGTCTGGCCCATCCTCCTGCAGCACGCAGCTTACCCACTGAGGTCTCTCCAGCTCCATTGGCCTTCTCTGGCTGTGGCTGGGAGCTAACCTGAATTTAAAAAAAAACGTTTCTTCATTTCTTGCTGCTCCTGCTGTCAGCTGGACCCGCTTCTTGAGGCTGTCCAGGTGCCTGAGCGCTCACGGGAGTGCAAAGGTGGACGTGGAAAACGCATGGCCTAGCGGAGGGGCAGGCAGGACCTCCCTTTTGACAGCTGCCCCTGCTTTTTGCAGCTTAAAGCAGTTCCAGTACAGCAGCCTCACTCACCACAGAGACCCCAGTGGGGAAGAGAGCTAAATCAGTGAGAGGTACAAGGTTTGAGGTTGTATCAAGCTCCAACTGCAATACAGCTTTCCGATCCCAATCAGATTGCACTCAAGTGCCGTGGAGATAAAGTGTAGAAAACTCAGAAGTGTCTCCTTTACTCCAGTGTAACAGGGTTGCCCGAAGTTTGTGGCAGGGGAAAGCTGACACAGAAGTTGTGGCCGAGCTTGGAGAAAGAGCTCCCTGCAGCCGAGTTTCCAGCTCCTGGTGGGCCGCGCTGCTCACTGCCAGCCTGCCAACTCACAGCATCCCCTCGGAAACGAGAGCTGGCTGCCGGGTGTCCTTAGGCTGTCCAGACCTTTTGCTTTGTTCTGCAAGATGCTGAGTGCTCCCAAATCTCACTGATCTAAATGAGAAATCATAATCCCCTGCATGACAAGAGAACCGTCTTGACCATGTCCTGGTGACAGTAACCGAGAAAGGAGTGAAAGCTAGAGCTAAGCATTCTCCTTCTCAAACTTAACCTACTACTGACTTGCCTGAAAAAGTAGGGATTAGGTTTCCTCAGCTGAACACAAAATAATTTCTGCCAAACAACTTTAGCGAAGAAAGCTATTCATGTATTTTTCTGAGAGGAGTAAAAAAAAGAAAGAGAACATTTTTGTGAAAATTGCCACAGATAATGTTTTGCTGTTTACCTTTCAAAAAAACAACGTTCAGCTAAAGACTCTACCTCTCACAGTATCAAGAGTTTCTGCTAACTGGGAGTTAGTCAGTTGATAGTACATGTAAAATCAATATCAGATAACTTAATTGTTAACTAATCTGAATTCACACATTCCTAACGAAAAATGTACTATAGATCCTGCTGTGATTTTTATCCTGTGTGGTTAATGAAAAAGGAAAGATTCCTTCCAAAAATACCCAGGCTGTTCATTTTATAGACTGTCCTGTGAAAAACACTGCTCTGCAAAAGTGAGGAAAGAGGAATTACACATCTGATACAAAAGGCAGTTAGGTAATTCATAATTTGAGGTCCCTTCATAAATGTTTTAGCTTTATAAAGGTAGAAAAAGATTAACCTTCACACACACAATATAACTCATTATCCCTGTCTAGTAGTATAATCTCCACACTTGTCGTTTGAGCACTATTTAAATAGTTTAAACTCATTAGGGACCACAACACTGTCACTTACAGAGAGCAGCATCTTACATCACGAGTAGTCTCACTGATCTCACCTATGGAACAAGGTATTGCCGCACGTCAGTACAGACTGCGCAGTAAGGTCCCAGGTGCAATGGTAGCCATAGCAGAAAGAGCAATAAAATGTCAAGGTATTATTATGTCAGCATGAAAGGTCTTATTGTTCCCAGTCCAATCCTCTTTAGTCCTGAACACGTTCCTGTCACACACTTGCTGTGTGATACTCAGGCTATTTCAGAGTATCTATGACTCAGTTATAAATCTTCCTAAACACAAATCATTGTCAGCATGGGCACAAGTGAATTCAGCATTTCCAAGGAGAAATAAATAGCTATTAGGAAGCATACTTCTCATTTCACTTGTCAACTCAAATACTGTCTCACATCAGTCAGAGCTACACACTTTAAAACCTGTCCAAAAAGACTACGACTGCACTTGTAAATAGGAGCAGAGCTGAAATGGAGTCACTGACAAACAGAGAGAGGGGATGTCACTGGGCACAAAACCTGGCAAAGAGACTCATGATGCAGTACAATAACATGAGAGCCTTGACACTGTGGATTGGGTTAATGTTTTGTAGGTGGTTGTGGGGTTTTTTTCTTAAGGAGAAGAATCTTTATTTCCAGATGTCCAGAGCTTTATTTATGACTTCCTTCTGTTCACTGCATAACAGGACTTTGCTCCTATTTCTTTGAATCACTCAGACAATAGGCATTGCTGCTCTGAGCAAGCATTTCTGCCAAAGGTAACACACCTAAGCTTGTTCATTGTCTTGCAGGAAATGGGTTAGATTTCAGCTGTCTCTCAGTCCATCCTCATTGTCTGTTTCTCTCTTTAGTGAAAGAGAAGTGAGTGGCCACATACTTCACAGGGCTTTGCGCCAATGTCCATGAAATTGTTGCATGATTACACTGATAAGGAGTTGCTTATCTGGCTGAGGCTGGTATTTCTATAAATTGTTAGTAAATATCAGCAATTCCAGAATTAAACACTTCTCCTCCTTTGTCTGATGAGAATTGCGTTTGTAAAAGAAGTTACTTAACTTTCAGGGCATAACCCGTTAGCAAGCAGATGTTTACCTCTTTATTTATAGGCTGTGATGCCTGAACCTAAAAGGAAGCATCAACCCATTTTAGACCAAAAAACTCCAAGCATTACATAAAGGAACATGCATCATATTCTGTATCATATTCTGCATCTCTCCTTATGCTGCAGGGGTGGGTCCTGTGGCATTAATCTAAAAATATGAAATCTTTTCCTCTATTTCTAATAAATAATGAACTTGGAGGAGACAAGGAGAGGCGTAGTTTTTTGAATCCTGGTACCTATTACAGAAAAGGTGGTAGTACTTCATCCCTGACAGGTATCTTCAGACAGTTTGCCATGGTGCCAGTTCCTCTTGATTAGGGCCATTTGGGCCAAATCCAGTGAAAATGTTAATGACTCTATTGAACTAACTACAGGAAGGATAAGATGAGGGAAATTATTATTGATGGGCTGGCTGGAGCGATGGCCGTGGCATTCAGGAAGGTGCAGAGCCAAAGGCGTTAACAGAGAGTGCAAGGCTCGAGAACGGGAAGAAGATGAAAAGCCAGGGTGAGGAACATCAGGATGGCCAGCCAGGGCGCTGCGCGGGTGCTCTGCGCCCTGGTCCTGGGAGTGAAGTGGGAGCCCTGCCCCACTAACACGTGCTTACCTTCCCCGTCTTCCCAGCTGTTCACTCCTTCGGTGTGCTGTGGACGGACAAAATAAGTCACAGAAGCGTCTTTATTTTCTGTCATCACACAGTGCTTTTCACGCAAGGCCGCAGAGGTGAAATCCTGACTGTGCTGAAGTCTGTGTGTGTTTTACTGTTGGCTTCTGTAGGTCCAAGTTCTTGCCAGCCATGTTTATTTCCAAAAATTAGCAACGGCTTCTAATAATTTCCTGGAGGAGAAGGTGGGGAGCCTCATTTTTAAAATGTGAAGAGGTTACAGGTGAGAAAGTCTCTCTGAAAGTGTTGTGCCTCTGTTGCTACTGAGCTTGGTGGCATTCAGGGGTCCCGCAGCTACTACTTGGACCTGCATCCATTCTCAGGGCTTGGTCAGGTAGACGCAGCCCCTCGGGAATCCTGCGGTTTTATGAACTTAATTTGCTGAAATTGCATATTTCAGACTAAAGTTTACAGGTTTGGAAACACGGACAGATGTATACTGAAACTCTGAGCAAATTTCCTGCAACTCTAAGTAAGAGTCTTTGAACTCCATGGACAAGTTGATAAATGATTTCTCAGAATGGAAGACTTTTTCTTGAAGCTTTTTATTGTGGGTTAGTTTATCCTCATGAAACACTGAATGAGCTCTGTTAATAACCATTCTGAGTGAAAGAGCAGCTTGGGCAGTGAGGTGAAGTGCCTCCACCTGCTGTGTTAGCCCAGATAAAAAGAGCACTTCAAATTGCCTTTACACAGACAGAGGTCACAATCGAAAAAGGTATTTTCATCTCCCCCACAGAGATTTTGTAAAAACATTTTCTAGCTTTTCTGGTTCTTTAGTCTCAAATTAGACCTATTCAGATGGGAAATGTAGGGTGGTCTTTCTGTGTACAAGTAACTTGATTCTTTTCAGTCTCCAGTTTAAGCAATGTTTTCATGGCAGGAAAACGGCCGTGGTTAGACATTGGCAGAGAGTGTTCACAGTTCAGCCTACCAGTGTTAATGGAAAACCTCCCATTTGACTATTGAGAGTTTAAAAAAGAGCCACGAAGTCTGTACTGAGTTTTCAGAGGTGACTGAAGCTTTACAGCTGGGTTGGGTTGGGTCTGTCTGAAAATTGTTTTAGATACTGCCGTGGACATGGTCTCATTTTACCTGCATCATATTTAACATGCTTGAAATGGTCCATTTGCATTATGCATTACACAGAGCAGCCTGAACTGTTACTGCTGTAAAATGTCTTCTCAGTACTACTGATTTTTTTTCATCTAAGAGGCTGAATGGTTTTTAGATTTGGAGGGCAAAGCATTTAATTATTTCTACTCTTTCTTCCCCTAGCAATTTTCACATTAGTATGATATCTGTGTTTTGGCACACCCAGAAGATCAGATTGGATTAGACTAAAAGTTTAACCTCACAGAAGGTGAGTGAAGGATGCTCTTGTTCGCAGTCATTGCTCAAGTTCCTAGAAAGAATTTGCAGTGTGACAGCATAACCGGTGTGTTACAGATGTTGATAATTCAAGCTCCTGTGATGGCTTTCTTCTGTGTGTCAAATACCCCACCAGAACAGTTATTTTTCTCAGGGTGGCTACACTTCTTTACCTTTCTTGACAATATCTTTGCAAGATGAATGCCTGCTGAAGCTCTTGTCTTTCCTGTGAGATTTGTTAGGTGGAGGCTGAGGACCCAGATGTTCCTCACAGAGTCCACAAAATGTTCATATTGTGTAAGATTTTAACTCCGTTGTTTGAAAAGAAGTGAATAACTTAGCTCCAGCTGTATATCAGCCAGACCCAATACTGGTATTTGAGTATGTGTCAGTCAAGAATTTCTGCTGTTGATTTAATTTTAACAAAAGACACATGCAGCCGCTTTGGAACAACGAGTATTTACAATTGGAAATGTGCTGCTCATGAGTGTGCAAGATCATTTGTTGCTTTTCTAGTGTTATCTGTACTGCTAAATGCTCCTGGTGGCAAGTGGCTTCTGGCTGCCAGGGTTCACAGGGTCTCCCCCTCGCCGTTCAAGCCTGCCCTGCACAGGTTGGCTGGTGCATCCACACTGTCCAGCACTTGACACAGGCCTCCTCTGGGTCCCAGCTCACAGCCCAATACTTACATACTTTGTCATGTGTTTTCTCAGTGTCATGAAGGTCTGGGCTGCAGCCCACCAGGATGGTATTTTTACAGTGGGACACCAAGACCATGTAGGACATGCTTTGGGATGTGGTGGCTTAAGAACATTTGTAGAATACGTAAGGGTGTCAGACCCACGCAGATAACGTTGGAGGACTGTGTTGGGTTAAAGGAGGGGAACATGATGAAGCCAACTCACTCATTGACTGCTGAGAGTGTCCTTGGTTTTGTTTGGGAGGAAACTACTTGGTTCAGCCTTGGGGTCATGTTTTATGCAACATGGACAATCAGTGGACCAGAATCTGGGAATGAACTGGAGAGCTAAGCCTTTTGGCTGTATAAACATACTTTATATCTTTATTGTTCAGTCTACTCACCTGTGACTTTTTGGAAGATACTGTGTACGTGATGGTACAGCACCTGCTTATGATGGGGAACTTCCTTGCCCTTTCTTCCATCCCAGCTTTCAATGTAAGGGTCAGGGATAGTTTGAGAGGGAATTCAACCAGCAGAGAAACTGCCAATGATCATAAATTACTTAGGGGGTTTATTTTATGTTTGCCATTTGAGCGAAAAAATGTGTATTCCATATCACCTGAGGGCCCTGTGTTGTGTAAGTATTAATGCTGTAGCTCCTGTCCTATGGCTGCTGAAAGGTGAAGCTCTTCTAGAAGTGACATCATCTACTGAGCATACAGGAGCATATTATGATCAAATCAGTTTAATTCAGCTGGAAGCAATCTCTGTGAGTGCAAATTTACTGACAGCTATTAACAGTTCTTCTGCATTTTCTAGCACAGCATATCATAGCCAAATTAACAACGCAGGCAAACTAGAAGTATGCTAATAAGTAGATTGCATGGTGGATGAAAATCCCCCCAAACTAAGTAACTGTCCTGTGTGCACATGTCGCAAGTAAAGGGATCAAAGCAAGGTGTCACAACTACAGCTCCAGTTGAATGATTGCATAAAATAATTTCTTGGTAGAGGATCTTCAAAGCATTTGTCAGATGCTTTTGTCTTTTCCTTTATTTGAAGTCTCACTGAACTTCCAGGGTGATATATTCACTTTGTACTTCAACTCCTGTCTCTTCTAATATTGCAGTCTGACAGATAATAGGATTACTTCCATGAAATGCAGAAAAAGCAATAGTTATACTTGTTTCCTTGTATTGGAAGCTACTTATTTGGGATTTCTATGAATAGGATGTTTGCTAAAGCACAGTGCTATGCTGAGTAAATGATTCAAAGTCATTTATTTTCCACCCACTTTTCTGTCTGCCCAGAAAACTAATAATTTATTTATTCAGTTAAATAAGATGGGACATCAACTTGCCAAAACTTTGAAATCAGTGTTGAGAGCAGTCAATACATACATGAATGCAGATAGTCTTTTAAACTAACTTTGATTTAGTTTTAGGTGAGGGTTTATGCATCTTTCTGAAAGATTTTTTTCCCTGTGGCATTCACAGTGAGGCATTACAGACACTGTTAGGGCTGTAAACTCCAGGCATCTCTTGGTTCTCTTTTTTCTTATAGATAACATCTAGTGTAGGAAGCTGTGGCCCAAGAGCTGTATTTTAGTGCAATGACATAATTGAATTGCAGTCTTGGTAAATCATATCTGTTGGCACATTTTCTACAATGTTTTTGCAATCTACTTTCCCAGTGAAGTTTAGGAACATGTTTATGAATTCATTCTCCATAGATGGAGTGGAAGTCGCACACCATGCCTTTCTTTTTTACGAAGGGCGGCGAGCTTTCTTCTCCTGATTCAGGCCTGACTTTTCCAAGTGCAGGCATAGTTCTCTATCTCAACTTTGCGTCTCTCTGCAGTTGCTATAAATGTGGAATTGAATTTGCTGAACACTGTTATGGGCATTTTTGTGGTAAATCAAGACAGTAAACCACTGAGTTCAGAGAAGTTATGCCATTAGAAAACCAATGTGATATCAGAATTGGCTCTCTGTCTCATTGCAAGTAAGACTATTATCCAAATAAGACAAAGCTTGACCAATTTCATACTTTCAGGTTCCCTTCTGCTGCAGTATCTATTTGGGGGATAAAAGCTCAATTATTTCAGCTTTGTAATTATATTTCAAAGCCTTCACCTTTCCTCTGTCTTCATTGTAGCTAATCTAATTGCTTGCAAATGATTGCTTTTCTCTTTTTTTTCCTTCATTAGTTCATCACACATTAGATGCTCAGAGATATCACAAGACCGTTCGGAATATCTGTCAACCCATAGGTTTTCAGAAGTTGTTTATACAAAGCACTCCTCTGAATACACATCTCCTTGGCCAGTCAGGCCTGCCTTCCTCTAGCAGAGGCTGTCCTTCGGTTGAAACCACAGATCCCAAAGCAAGGGTACGATTTCACATGGGGAGGGCTGCAGCAGAGGTCCTGGTGTGAGGAGGTCCCACTCAGTCCCAGTCCCCAGGTGCTTGCTCCCAGTCCCACACCAGTGCCTGTTGCCTCGTGGCCATGCTGCGTTTTCCTCGTCTGCCTTTCTCTTCCTTCTCAGCGCTGTGGTGGAGGAAACATTCCTGCTAGTGGAGACTAGAGAGGAATTATTTAAGCCTCTGCTGTCCTCAAAGCCCTCTCTCAGAGAGCTACTGAATTGGGTCTCACATTACAGACAGCATGGACAGACAGGTAAAACAATAATTTCATCCACCCGCCTGCTGGCAGCTTATCACCATACTGTGACTACTGAACACTTTATTAAATTGAGAGCCTGGTTCAGTATAGGTATCTAAGTTTTGAATAACTGTTCACCTGGTCATAACCTCCAACTTTTTGCTTTATTTTGTTTTTAACCTCTCCACTTCCTGCAGTTTTAAGTTGCAGAAAGTCCAAAATCCCCTATAATTTCCTGTCAACTCGTGGTCTTCCTTTGTTAATGGAGACCACTGAAACCAGCAGATCTTTAGCTGCAAATTTCTTTGACAGTTTTGCTGTCAGATCCGCTCATCTACATCATTATGATTTGGTACAGTCATCAAATATTTCCTTCAACTGTTCATAAACTGATAAAATAGTAGTTTGTTGCAAGCTACATTTAAATAAGCTACAAAGCAATCCAAGAGTCTGTTCATTTCTTTTGCATTAGTCAGGTTAGCTTTTTTTTCCCAAGGGACAATGTCCTAGCTTTATTTATTTGAGTCTGAATCTTCTTCCCATTCAAGAGCAGAACAATGTGCAGTCTACAGCAGGGACAAGGACAGCAGGACATACATGGCACACTAAAGGGGCTAGGGGTTTTTTTAAGAATGACTGTCTGACTGAAAACACAAAATCAAATTTCCCATCAGGAAACTCCATATGAACTCTTTAGATTTGGGTTGGTTCAAACTGGAATCCTTCATTTTCCTGAACAGATTAGAAATGTCTCATTCAGCATCAATTATAAAAAAAAAATTATTAAATTACATACCATATCAGTCTGCTCATGCATAGAGCTGTAATTTGTGACTTTACTCTCTTTTATGGATCCAGCTGTATTTTCCAGAGTGCAAATGTGTTTTTTCTTGTGAAGTCAGTGATGTGGGGCATCAAAGAGGATGCTGTAAGATTTGGCTTAGAAGAGAGAGTTATGATAGTTTCCTCCCTAAATAAAACTTTCACACAGTAATGTCACAAAATGGGAAATGCAATAACCTATTTAGCTGAATTGAAATGAATTAATTTGAATTTACTGGAGAACACTAAAATGAAATGTTTTGAGTGCATTGTCAATTGTCCTCATCTGTATTGAAAAAAAGACTGAGCTATCCCAGTTTTTGATGGGAGTCTGGGATTTCATTCAGGGGAACTAAATGTAAAACTAAAAGCGTAGTTGTTATTACAGAAAGCCATATTTGTCTGAAATTGTAGTTCCCTTTCATTGCCTTTCTGTCTAGCTAATTAGTAGATCTAATAATGGTGATAATGGATACTAACTTAAATTTTTTTTCTAAGGTTCTGACTTCTTCATCTTATGGCACCTCTAGCAGTCGATGCAAACTTCACTGGTGAGCAGAGCTGTGGAGCTCTTTCAGGTGTCACTGAGGGAGTGATTATATGAAACATCAACTCCCTCCTCTGAGCCCAAGAATGAGTATTGATAGACTGTAACCTTCATCTCAGCTTGGATTCTGATGATATTGGGATATTCTTGGCAGTGATGCATTGGTTAGCACATTGGCAGAGCCCTGGGCTCATATCTTGTCTTTATGGATGAAATATGAGTGTCCATCAGAGAATGTAAGCCTTGGATATGTCAATATGTTAATTAGCACAAGAACGTCAAGAGCATCCAAAGATCATCATTTAAAATTTAATGATGTTTTATCAGTTCTGCTGATGTATACCCACCAAATAAGAAGTTGGCTGCGGATGACTGGATTCACAAAGCATTTAGGTACTTAATTCCCAATGATCACAATGGGACTTATATTCCAAAGTGGTTTTGTGGATCTGGGCCAATGGTGGTCATACGTCTTTCTGATCAGCCTGCAGACGAATTCTGGAGGCATGGACGATAATGTCCATGGTTTTGGTAGTACATAACGAGTTTCTCAGCATAAGACAATGTAAATACTTCCATTTGAAAACACTAAAAACTAAAGATTGCCAGCCAATGCTTCAGCATTGTCCAATTTTCTGCTGTATTGCAAATAAGTATCTCCCAGCAGCCTCAAACACTACCATGGGATAACTGCTGGCAAATGCAGATTAAGGCATTTCATGCCACACAGAATAGTTCCCATTCTTTAATGCAATTATTGCTACAGATTGTAAGGGACAGGAAGCCCAGGTATTAAAATAACTGACTTGTTCCCTCCTTATTCCTTCATAGCACCTTCCTTGTATACCTTTAGGTCTGTGAGCACTGAGCTGATGTTTTCAGAGAATTAATCAAAGTGATTCCAAGGTTGCTTTTCTTACTGGAAACAGGGTGTTTAGATCCTATCAGATATGGGCATGATCAAAGTCATTTATTCCCATGAGTATTATATTGTGTTTCTTGTCATTTATTGTCCATGCCCTCAACCCAAACACCAAATTTTCTGCCAGTCTCAGCAATCAGCTTTCCTTGTTACTGCCTTGAGCAACTCAGGACCAGCCACAGAATTTGGTCCCTCATAGCTCACTTGCTTTTCCAGATCACTTCCTAATATTTCAGCCTGCACAGAGTGCAGGACTGCTCCCCAGACTGCCCCGGTTGCCTTTCTCCATGGCAAAGAGTGACTCATTCCTACTCTTGGTTTCCTATTCTGTAACTGTTATTACAAAACTGTAAGTTTCTGAAAGCTTTCAGAGAGTCCAAGCATACGTGTACCATCTGATTACCCTTATTTACAACCTCACTGATGCCTAACTTAAACAGTATCAGGTTTGTGAACTATGACTTCCCTCTATGAATTTTGTGTTGACTTTTCCCCAATACCATGTATTTCTCCACATAGCTACTGATTTTATTTTTTAATATACTGTCTTTTTCAGACACCAGAAGAAAAGTGTCTGTCCTACAGCACCCTAGTTCTCGCTCCACACTTTTTGGACATCTGTGTGACATTTGCACCATCTTTCCTTCTGCTACCCTTTGTCAGAGCAAACCCATTTCTTGCCAGAAAACCCAGCCCTGCCAAATTCATGGGAGGTGTTTTAAGAAACGAGGCTACACTGGTAGGTGGTTTTGCTTTCCAGAAAACCCCATTCTTCCCTTGCTCCTCAGACATGCTCATATCTTAAATTCAGCTGGAGTTAAGCAATAAGAATGGAGCCAGTCAGACAGATGCTCTGTTGTTACACAAAGCCACTAAAATTAATCCTGGGAATGGGTGGGGGGGATAAGGGAGCACAGCCCACCAAACTAAACCCAGAGTTAAACTGAACTGGGACAAGAGAGGAAGCTCTGTCCCGTTTCTGCCTCTTCCTCTCACTGCTGTAGGAGGATCCTCCAAATCTGTCACCCATCAGCACAGCTCAGTGCAGTGGAATAGTTTGCTGGCATCTCATTTTCCCATTTCTATGTGTTCTCCCAAGAACATAGTGACATCCTCTTAGTCATTTCTCTGTCGCAGAGCGTGGCCTGATTTTCAAGTGCTCATGAGGGATGCTTTCCAAATGCCTTCACATCTGGCTCTCCATCCCTCTTACATGGCTTTATCTGTGACCTTATTAAAGATTTTTTTTTGGGGGGGGGGAGGGGGTCCTTTATGGTTTTCTACTTGTTGCTTGCCAGCTTATCTCTGCAAAAAGGGGCAATCTCTAATTACATGCTCGTGCAGTCTCCCCCAGCTCTTGCTACCTGTGGTCGGATGATATCAGGGTTGCTGTCCTGATCAGGAGGAAGAAATCCCCACAATAAAGACTCATCTGTGCTCTCCAGCACCTTTTCCTCAATGAGAAAATTTGTACCCTGCAAGGAGCCACCCCAGGGAGTGGGGGGAGCCACCTCCACATCCTACCCCCTCTAGCAAAGGGACGTGCCAGCCTGCACACAGCAGACATGCTGGAAGGGGTTTTTTTCCCCCCTCTGTGGAAAGCCCAAGGCGCAGCACAGGGATGCAGGTTTGGGCCCAAGTGTGCAAGGCGGATGCTGGGATTCACACGGGGCTTAATCCAGAGCATCACCAGGGACTCAGTTGGCTCTGCTCCCTCTTACTTGTCACAACTGCAGCCGTCCTCCCTGGTAACTTAGGAGGCAAATCATTGCCCTCATCTGAGATCTGCTCTCCTTCTTACGTGAGAGAAGATAACAGAAGGTAAATCAGATGCTAGATGTAGAGAAAAACAATTTGTTCAGAGTTATCGTTATTGAATGCCCCTATATTACATGATTTTCTTTCTGAAACATCCCTCAAGTACAATACAAAGATGGTAAATGGTAATATTACATCACTGTGTTTCTCCAGTAAATTTCTTGGTGAGTTTTGCCAGCTAGCTTTGGAATCACTTGTTTAGAAAAAAAAGTTTAAACAGCCTTGTTGACAACAAGTTTTACCATTTTGTTTTCTCCAAAATATGTATTTGATGCTGTTTCATTTGTTCCCATCTCCCAGAGTACAATTTTTATTATTAATAATAACAATATTTCCATTTTTGTCTGTTTTTCTGTTAGGTGGGGAATTGTCCTTTTCCATGACAAATAAGATGGAAAAAAAAAAAGTGCATCTTCAGTACATCTTTCCTTATAAAAGGAAAATAGCATGCATTCAGCAATAATTTATTGCACCCGCTACTTTTCAGTGACAACACCGAAAGAAAAAAAATGTTCCAACCCCAGGATCCCACAGGAGGATACTGGGACGTAGCAGGGAAGGGAGTGAAACTGGAGGTGAAACCATCAGCACTGCTCAGCCCAGGGAAAGAACTACAAGGGCTGGCAGGTCCTGAACGCTGCTTCTGCATGCCAGGGGCCAGAAGGGAGGATTTAGTCTTCTTAAATCAGCACCTACAGATGCTTGTGAAGTGATACAGCTAAGGGCTGATGTTCACAATTCCAGGTCTCAACATAGATCTTACGGCCTTTAGCACTCCTGCCTGGCCTTGCCAGAGTTAACCATGACACCCTGCTTTCCTCAGCTGCCCTCTCATCTTCCGCCCACTTTTTCCCTTCTGCAGGATCTTTGAAGGCTTCTTTTCATCTCCCCTCAGCTGTTTGTGGGATATTGGGAACCTCTTCCCTTTGTACCCTTCTTTGCCTCTCTGAGCTGTCCCCATCCAGCAAACTTATGTCTTCTGTTCATGCAGGTGTCTTTCAAATCTCCCTGACTTTGCTTTGTCTCCATCTATCAGGATGGAAGTCTCGTCCTGTGATGTTTTTCCGTGGGAACCTTCAGTTGCCGGCAGGAGCTCAGCATGGTTAAAAGAGATGTTAATGTTTTCTCTGCACCAAGGTGGCAGCACCTTTCTTTCTTGATTGCTTATCGCTCAAGCTCACTGTCTACCTGTTCCTCTCTCTGCATCCTCAGGTCTATCTGTCTTGCAGCGGGGGAGTTCTGTGTAAAGTATATGCCTTGTAGCTTTTCCTATCCCTTTTATAGCTAGGGTTTCTTGCCCAGATGCCTACTATCTTGAGTCTTGCCTGCTACACTGTTCTCTCTGCTCTCAAAAAATGCAGTGTCTCTCCTCCAATCTGTGCAGAGGGCTGCTGCCAAGGTCTTTTTCCTTGCAACTGGCTCACACCAGCACTCTTTGCGCACCTTTTCCAAATGCCCCCTCCTCGAGAGCATCTCACACAGGCAGCTCTCTTCATTCTCAAGTCCCTTTTCATCCCTCGTTTGCCAGGCACAGGCTGGTTCCTTACTCCCACTGGCCCACCATGCAACCTTACTCTCTCACTTGCTGCATTTTCAGATGCTGTTATGCTTTTGCCTGTGTTATTCTTCAAGCCTGGCAGGAGATTCCTGCAAATAAATACCTGCATGGTCTCTCCTTCAAATACTTCATTCTCTGTGAGCACGCATCCTAGGTGTTATCCAGTTCAGACATCCCTTCCAGCTGTGTCAGTTTCTGAGGACTGTGTGTCACAGTGAGATGCTGGCAGTGAGTAGAGGATTTATGAAGTTCAATAACAAACTGAAGGAGTTGTCTAATTTAGGATGAATAAGCTATTTTCAAAGGCACAGTGGGAGCGCTTCACACTGTGTGGCCTGCATCTTCATTTGCAGTACAGGCTGTGCATCAGCCAGGCTGTGCAATGAAGGAGAAAAATTGACAATGCTTCATTTCCATTTTTACACATGCAAGAAACCAGCACATAGTATCCACTTGGGGACTTTTACACTGTCAGTTATATTCAGTTCCCTCCCCAGCCTTTCTGACCTCCAGTCATGCAGGTATAAGCCCAGATCACTGTTTCAGAAAAATACATATATTTTAATGTAATTAACTGTCTGTAAAGCTCTGCTGTAAATCACATCCCTGGAATGGACTGGGTTAGAAAATTATCCTTTTGTGAACAGTTATTGTTAACTTTGGTGACTGAAACAGAGCGGCGAACTGAGACACAGAGCATGATATGAGCAGGTAGGGGTGAGAGCAATGAAAATGAAGAATTTGCTTGAAGAAGCTATAGGCAGGATGCTTTCCACCACTTTTTGTTCCCTCTAGGAGATGAACGGTTTGCAGGAGAATATTTGGCAAATCAGCAGATTCTGTACTCCACAAGCTCAGCAGGGAGTGATCCCTGGTTCACTGTCTCCGAGCCCCGGTAATCCAGTCATCAGGAACCAGTGGAGCCCCGGGTGCAGGCACTTCTCTCCCGACGCTCGGCTGTGGAAGGGCGTTTATCCATCTCCTCGAAGGAGATATGCAAGAGGCCACTGCAAAGGGAAGTCATACTGTGGCAAGATAACAAACATGACACCCTTGGGGAAGAGCCATGCTCTCCGGGAGATGATCCCCGCAGCCCTCCCATCCCCTGGCTGCTGGAGGATGCTGCATGGGCTGCCGCCCCGGTGCAGCCGGCGTGGTCCTGCCTCTGGCTCCCATCACCAGAGCATCTCCCAAGGCACCTCAGGGGGGGCTAAGAACCCCCCCCCCCCCATTGCACTAGATTTTCAAAAGAGGTCCGTTTAGGTATGTAGAAAAAAGGATCGGTGTCTTTCAAAAGACCTCTGTAAGACCTCTGTACACTGGGTGTTTGGGCTCTTTGAAAATCTGCCTGTAGCTGTCACTGTGGCAGCTGCAGCTCTCCAAGCGCCTTTGAAAAATGGGTCCTCTTGTACTTTTCTCTATGCAGATTGCATTTGTTCAATACTCTGGCTCCATTTCTGGGTGGTGAGCTCATGAGCAATATAGGAGCCTAAATTTCATTACCTTTCAAATAGGTTTAACTGCTTTTGAAAATTTTACCCATCCAGCTCTTTTACAGATCTCCTTCATTGTGCACAATTAGTAAGAAGATTGTCTTTTTGCAGCTGTCATTTAGAGGTTGAATAAAGGTTGGGAGCTGAAAAAAAGCATCTATTGAAAGTATCTGTGGAATCTCCTATTGTCCAACAGAAAACCATTATAATGCAGGACCAGGCTTGGGAGATCTGCATTATTCTATTCACAACTCTGCCAACAGCCTGTTAAGTAACTTTGTGCCAGTCACTTCTTTTTTGTGTGTCTGTGCATAAAGGTTAGTCCGCTGGTGAAATATGGGTATTGATGCTTACCTTCCTTTGGAGAGAGGCTTGGGAGCTTGAAATGAACAGTACAGCAGAGGTGACTATGCTCATACAAATGCCCAGACATTTTGCCTGCTCTGGGAAGATAAATGCTAGGGTGACATGATGAAAAAGGTATACCATTTATAAAAAACAAAGCCTCTCATATGCAATTTATAACAAGACAAAAACATCTCTGAGAAACATCCTCAACATTTCTAAGTTACTTCTGGGGAACGTCTGCAGGCAATTGTGAATAAAACCTGTGTCCTTCATGGTGGTAGTAGTCATGTGCCCTGAAACAGTCTATTACGCCTGACATAAATAATGAATGTTTTTAATAATCTAAACTAAGTTTCAAGCTTCACAGGATCTGTTTTGTTTCTTTTTCCTTTTCTGCATTTGTCCTTTCAATATCGCATTCTCTGTGGCCAAAAGAGGTTGTCCTAAAACCTGAAGCCTAGGTTTGACAAAACCAAAAATTAGAAAGCTGTAGCTGTAGACTTGAAGTGCTTCCTGGAACGAAATATCAGCCTCGCAAAGGCGAAGGCAAAGTGAGTCCTCCCAGAGGTCATAAGAGCCCCTTCCCTCACTGATGGAGGCACCTGGGACACGGTGATCTGCCTACGCTCACCTCAGAAGAAGAGTGATCAACACCACCACACCACCGTCTGCTGGAAGATAAGAAATGCGTCCAGCATTACTGCCCTTTCCTCGCCCCACATAGTTTGCTATGTAACGGTATGAGAGATTTCAGTGTAGAAGAGTTTAAATGGTGATGAATGATGACTTAGTAGTTCTGTTAGAGGGTTTTTGGCAAACAGACCACTTTTTCTTGTCCATCTGGAAGAATAAAGGCTCAGGATGAGAGCTAGAGCTGTTACGTCTCTGAGTGGTGGGTTCACAAATCCGGGAGTCACCAAGTCATTTGAACGGGAGAGGACCACAGGAGGTCTCCTGTCCCACCTCTTACTCAGAGCAGGTCGCTGCCAACTGCCGACCAGGCTGCTGGGCACAGGGGTCCATCAGGTTTACATCGGGTGGTTGCTCCCACTTCTTCCTCTCGCTTCCAGCAACGTCCTTTCGGCTTTGTCCCAAAGCTCGGAAAGCAAAGAGGAGGAAGCGTGCACCCCTTTGTCGTGCAGCCCCTCTGACCAGACTCCCAAATATCCTGGGGGAAGTTCTGGGAGAGGTGTCTCACCACGCAGTGCGGCCGGGCTGCTTCAGTAGCTCCATGGTGCCGCTCCGTGCCTCCGGTACGTCCCGCTGTGCCGAAGACGGAGCCGCCTCTGGTTGGCCTCTGCCCAACCTGGCAGCCTTGCTCAGAGCTGGCCCTGGCCCACCGAAGGGCTTTGCCTGCGCCTTCCGATCAGGCTGTGCACGGTAGCTCTGCATCCCCTGCTTTTAACAGGGGCAACCTCAGGACCATTTTTAAAAGCAGGCCCTTGTCTGAAAGGAATTCCGGAAAATTTGGCTTCTCCTCTGTTCCCTTGAGCTCTCACCGCAGGACTCTCTCAGGTGTTTGGCTTGAAAAAAAAATGTAAGTAGCCCTACTTAGAGTGAAGGGTACACATTAAGTCCTTTGTTGACCTAGAGTGAACAGCAGCAAAGCAGCTGAAAACACTGACCCGGCTCACAAGAATGAGGCAGGAAAACAGCTACTGAAGTCTCCCACTCAGAATTCCACCCCAGGACACTGCTCCCAAGCACCTGGAGATTTTCCAGATCGTGTCCTGAAATGCTTCCTTTATCTAGAAACCAGTGATCGCATTTTAATGCCCGATTTGAATCGCCTCCCCCCTCGCTTCCAAGTAATTCTAGCAGTTGGTAAAACATTCTTTCACCCGCAAAAATGAGCAGTTGCAAGGGGAAATGTAAATTACAGCTTCATTTAATTCTGCAGGCTGGTTTCCAAATTAACTGTATTTCTCCGCAGTCCAGAAAGTCCTTGTATATAACCATAAATAGCCTGTTATAAAGCAGTAAGGCATCAGTAATACTTATATCTTAATTAAGCTCTAAGAAAGAGTGTTTTAAGACTGTTACAAACCAAGCAAGTTTCCCTCTGCTGTGTCTAAACATGCATTACCTATAGATGCCAGTATGATGGGTACCTCATAAATAGAAATGATCACATTGAAAGGTAAACTTTGTCCCTCGTTATTGTTACCACCAAATTAAAACATTAACAAAAAATGTGCAGAGTTCAGGCTCCCCTGGCTAACTGCAGGTGCATAGTGCTAATACTCATTTGCCTACCTTAACTATTATGTTGATTTTATCTTAATTGGCTTTATTCAGTTCATTTGCCCTGGGGGATGAATTTGGCTTCATGTCGTTATTCTCTTTCATTGGAACAACTGAATACCGGAGTGCAAACAAAGTGTGTGTGTGCTTTTATTTAAGAAGGTGCTATTGCTTTTCTGATCACATCATTTGCAGTCTGAAATAAACTAATTTTTTTTTTTTTTTTTTTTGGCGAGGCAGTGAACGGCATCTCACGAGCTATAAATAAGCAGTGTTGTTGTTTCTTTTTTTTTTTTTTTCAATTTCTTAAAATTCTTTTTAACTTTTTTTTTTCCTTTTTCCCCCACCGAAGGAGTTAACGGAGGTTTTGGTGTGGTTTTTATTCCCCCTTCCACCCGGGCAGTGATCAGTGTGTCCGGCAGGTGGCTGGCATTCTCCGGCGCTCGCCGGCGGCTCCCCCGGAATTACCGCAGTCATTTAAGCAAGCCTGCTCTCATCATGGGAAGCAGGGGAAGAATTGACGTCCAGAAGATCCTGCCTATAGGATCCGAGCCGTCAGCCGAGCCCTGCTTTTCCCTCACTTTAAATCCAGCTGGCAAGTGCAGGTGCTGAAAGCCGGGAGAGATTGGCAATGCAGCATGAGAGCAACTACCAAAAGTTCTTGCTTTTTGTAATTCCCTTGTTTCAGACTCGGTTCTGCTTGGCAGACCTGAAGCTGGGAATTTAACAAGCCTCGATTTTGAAAATGCCTCCGACTTACTGGTCTTTGAATTTGATAAATGGCCTTCCAGAGCTGAGGAATACCTAACAGCGAGACAAGTCAATGAGGAAAAGGCAAGTTTCAGGATTTAAACTATGCTAAAAGGTGTTCTCCTTTCACCTTATGGAAACAGTACTGTTGAGCCAGCCGCAGTTGCTTTTTGGTTGTTTATTGTCAAGATGTGTCACAAAGTAATATGACTTTTAAACTCCTCTGACTGTTTAAAGCCAGCAAGCAGCAGCAAAATTAAAGCAAGACATTTATTTGAGGATTTTTCAAAGAGGAAAGCTGTCTTCTGAGAAGAACAAAGTAGGACAATGGCATCTGGAGAGTGCCTTCTGCTAGACCTAGAAACAGATAACTTCATTCTCTACAACATCTCTGTCAACCAGAGTGCAAACCTCTCCCTCCTTGGTGACGACTGGTTCTACCCAGCGTTCCTCTACGCCATCCCCACGATCTACGGGATCATCATTCTGATAGGCCTTATTGGCAATATTACTTTGATTAAGATCTTCTGTACTGTGAAATCCATGAGAAATGTCCCTAATTTGTTCATCTCCAGTTTGGCTCTGGGAGACCTGCTGCTTTTAGTGACTTGCGTGCCCGTGGATGCCAGCAGGTACCTCGCTGACGAGTGGCTGTTCGGCAGAACCGGCTGCAAACTTATCCCCTTCATACAGCTCACCTCCGTAGGGGTGTCAGTCTTTACTCTCACTGCTCTCTCAGCTGACAGGTAAGCTGGCTGCTCTAGCCTTGAAAAGAAGTCTGCATAATTGTGACTCCACAAAACGCACAATTATGAATGCATATTTTCAGGTAACGTGTATATTTTTAACCTAATGGGGGAAGAAGAACTTCAGTTAATTTCTGGTTGTTATGAGCCCACATCTTGAGGCGGATGCAGACTGAACACAGAATGCTTCTCCTAGGCTGAACTAAATGTTTGTGCAGTTTAGCTAATAGTCTAGCTTAATTAAAAGAAAAACAAGAGCAGATCAAGCTAAAGACCAGAGAGAGAAAATACCATTAATGAAGCTCTGTTAAAAGCTAACATGTTCATATTTGCCCAAAAGTTAATTGATCCATATTTCATGAAGTGTGAAGGCACTGGAGCAGCAATTTAAACTGCAGTTAGAATCAATTCTTTCTAGTGGCTTTCTTCCTTAAGGCTAATAACATGTGAGGCAATATTTCATGAAATAGGTTCCAAATATTCAAATGAGGATGCATGAAGCCAGGAATCTCAGTTTGCTACAGCCAGTGTCTTTCCCTTGATTAAACTGTTTGCCCCTTATCCAGTCAAAAATGATCTGTGCTGTTGAAACTTCGTCTTCCAATAAAGTTTGGCAAAAACAACGTGTAATAGCTATGCTATTTTAGAATATGTGAAAACAAGCTTGACTTTAACAAATAATATGCTTCTAATAAGCCAAGTCTATTTTAGATTTCTGTGAGGCTTTGGAAAACAGTCTCAGAGCATGCAGATTTAAATTCAAATGACATTTTAACTTGAATGTTATTTGGAAGGATGAAGCCTACCTTTCTGGAAAGGTTTTAAGTATTTATTAGACTGTTGGCTTTTATAGAAACTCCTGTGTACATCAGAGAAGCCGGGATATTTTGTTTCTAATTTGGATGCTTCAGAAAGAGATTAAGGAATACATTGTCACCATGCTAAAGTTATAGAATCTTACAGAAGTACTAAGATTTCCGATGAGAAAAATTCAGTTTTGTTTTGTTCAAAAAAGACCTCGGGATTGTATTTCTTGGTCACAAAGAAGTAAAACTAAGTTTGCTTTAGGTAGTCCCTTGCATGCCACTCTGTGTCCCTCCTCCTAACCTACTTTAAACATCAGAATATTTTTGTCCAGGTTTCAAGGTAGTTCATACACATATTTCAATATACAGTATGTGGTCTCAATGAAAGCAGATGGCTCCACAGTGTTTCAGAGACAGAACGGTCAATATGTTTATTAACTCTTCCATGTTGGCGTACGTATGAAAATAGCACTGTCTGCCCCAATAGCAGATGACAAACAGGCTTATGTGTAGACAGAAGTCTTCAAGCATTTTGCTCTAAAAGTGTTGGGAAAATGGGAAAACTGCACAAATGTCCTAGTAAAGGACCACCTACACTTTTACTCCTGAGTTTCATGTGGTGGCTGGATCTCCCCTGCCTGCTCAGAAGAAAATATTAGGAAAATACTAAGTATTTCTCCAGGAAATTCATCTTTCCAAAGCTGTAATGTAAGTTGTTTTAAGGGGTCTCAGGAAAAGTAAAATGCATCATAAAGAAGACTATGTTAGAGAGATTTGTTGTTATCTGATCACGTGCCACATAAAGTAAATATTGTAAATGCTTTTACTGAGCTGCACATCAATAGTGGTTTTTTTGCCTCAAGTGAGCAAACAACAGGAAACAGCAGCTGTGGCAAGCTTGAGGTTGGTGACTTTAAATTCTGAACTTCAGCTTTATCTGCATCCTGTTAACCATCGTGCTGCCCTGGTGATCAAACATTACCACACTTTTTTCGGTGCCACTTGGCTGTAATGGAGACAGGCATGCATGTAGGAGAAGACTTTATGATTCTATTTCCAAGAGATCATTTTACCCTCTTCTAATGCATCTGTTGTCCACTGCAGAAGGAGATAATAATGAAACGTCTACCTTTATTAGATCTAGGAATCTTAAATGCTGTGCATTGAACCGCAAATGGCCCTTATCTATTATGTTTGCTGAAGTTTCTCTTTTGGTATATTAACAGCAGTACTAGGGTAGTTTTCTTACAAAATAATACAGTCTATATTTTGTCAGCTCACAGGCTACTAGTCCATCTTTATTTTCTTAAAACTGTCACCCCGAGCTCTAGGCCCCAGTATTAATCATATCAGAATCATCAGGAAAATAAACTTAAACCGCCCAGGGAAAACTTCCAAGATGCGAGTTGACTGTGACCAACGTGGTGGTGCCTGCCTGGGTCTGCGAAGGGACTGGCAGCCCAATACCCTGCTGCGGCCCCCGGGGCAGGGAGGTGCCGAGCCTGACACCGGCGGTGGTTTCACAGACAACCATTTCTGAGGCCAGACGTGGCGTTGCACAAGGGATGAGCGGCAGCTGCCATCAGGGGAACACCTGCAGAAGTCAGGGGCATGGTGAGGTAACCAGGGCAGCATGAGCACTCAGGAGTCCCGCAGGTAACGCTGCTCAGGTATGGCTCATCTCACTTGGCTTTTGCTGTCGGAGGTGTGGAACCACTCCGGGATGGTCAGCAAGGTGTCCCCTGGCCCACAGAAAGAGACACCTCCAGAGGAGACAGGGTAAATCACCATGTCAGGATACCTACCTGCCTCCTTGGTTATAGAGGAAGCTTTGCTGTTTAGCACAGGTTAGGTGCCCATATTTGAGATAGCTGATGTTCAGTGATGTGAACCCTACCTGAGATGCCTCATGAAGCATGTAAACGTCCCTGTTCTGATGAATCAAAGCCATAAAGCAAGGGAGAGGAAAAAACTCCTAAACCATCTGCTGTGAATAGCATCACATGGCACTGTCTCCAAGGAAAGGGAGACTTGTCAGTCCACCACAGAACTTTTGTTTATAATTCATCTTCTGCAAAAAATAATAGCAAAACCCCCTCAGTTCCAGTGTCCTTCCACTGACAAAAGCAAGCGGGAACAACTGCTGGCATTACTGAAGGTATTATGGTGATGCCTAGAGAGACCTGGCATTGCAGGGGTCAGAAATCTGCTGTGTAAAGAAAAGCATTGGAGTGTGATACGGCAGGGTCGTTTCCAAAGACGTGATCATTGAAACACAGGATGAAAGGCAGTGGGTAGGTGTGATGGGCAGATACAGTACATGAGAGAGCAGTGGGACATGTAAGCTGCATGTTATGACAATTGTACAAATCATCTTGATTGCTTCGGATCACCTTCTGAAAATAAGGGGCCCAGTTTTAATAGATTTTTGCACAGCCCACATCATGGGTGCAAGGGTATACCTTCCCGACGTACACTTTTACTCTTTCCATTTCCACTTTCCCATGTGTTAGGCAAGGTCAATAATACCAAATCTATCATCTGCTGGTGACTGCAAACACTCAGCTAAGTGCCAACCTCCAACACAGAGCACCTAAAGCTGCTCAGTGGACTGACCCACCAAGACCTAGTGGTTCTCCAGAGGATTGACTGCACACTTGCAAATTTTTCTCAAGGAGAAACAGAGGGACAAACTGCTGATCTCAGCTTTTCCTGCGGTGGGAGCCTCCCAGCCTGCAAGGTGCTCTCTGTGCATATGGACGCAGCCGAGCGTGCCTGCACAGGTCTGGTTAGGTCGGGCATAGCCAAAGGATCCCCGGGTGCTTAGGCTGGCTCTGTGTACAATCAGGAGATCACATCAGGCTGAAGTTAAATTATTTGAAAGAGTGTGCGCAAAAGGGCAAAGAAGGGTTAACAATATTAGAAATGCATTTTCCGTGGGACTCTCCACTGGCTGCACAGTGCTTGCATCTGTCTAGCTGCAGCTGCAGGAGCAGCGGGAGCTGTTGGCAAGACCTGTTTTCCTGCAAGCTTGGCAAATTTGCGAGGCAGCCAGGAAAGGGTTAAAGTCTGTGGTGTGCTTACAGCCACCCTCCATGAGTGATAAGGAGCCAGGGCTGAGTCTACAAGCGCAAGGAAACAAGCAGCCCATGCGTGTGTATGCGTGTTCGTGTGATTCAGGACTGTAAATGAGGTCGGCAGGGGAAGGACATCTGTCTACCCAGCTGCTCTGCTCTGTCGGGGCAGCGGATTTCTTCAGCTGCTGCTCAGCTCATCCCGGCAAAGAGGGAGTTTGGGCTGGACCGCTGGCCTGCCCTCCTCCTCCTGGGCGCAAAGGGAAGGGGTACAGAGGCACCCGTGAGAGCGGTGGCACCTGGCCCGCTAGCCCAGGTTGCCAAAAGCCAAGGCTGGCTCAGCAAGTGACGGGGAATTAAGGAAAATCTTTGCGCGGCAAGATGAAAAGCAGCCCATTTAATTGCCCTTGTCATGGGAGATGTCTTTATTTAATTGACTGTTTCTCCCATGACTGACAGGGTTTATACATTTGCATTTGAATTACCCAAGCTGTCAAGCACTGATCATACTTCCCCACTGTTTTGCTGACGTGGTAAAAAAATCAAAATGCCTTGGTGTTCATGCAGTGAAACCTTCCTAAAGTAGTGCTGTTTTTACAAGCACCCAGCAGAGTAAGTGTAAAGCGTAATCGGAGTTTACAAGCAGCATCTTTACTTTAAGCACCTTGGATTGTCTGGGTTTTAGCACTGGAAAACTGCAGCAATGCCTGCCAGCTGCAGCTGCCTGCTGGCCTGTGGTGGAAGGGAGTGCTGGCACAGTGAGACACATGGGGTGACGTTAGTCTGGGGTTAGGTGGTCTACCTTGGTAAGACCAGCTGCTGACAGCAGAAATTGCAGTCGTGTGGGGCATCTGAAATGAGGACGTTAGCTTTGGAGATGTTGACCTCAGTGCTTGGGTGCAGGCATGAACGCAGGGATGCTGCCATTCTTCCAGCTGCGCTGGGTCCCTTGGAGTGGATCACAGACACAACTTCTGATGTTCCGCTGGACTCATATGACAGTTTGTTTACCTAAGAAATAAAAGACTTCAAACAACCCCCTCTCCCAAAAAATCAGTGTGCAAGGAAAGAAACAAATCCAGAATTTCTAGAAAGATACTTTTAAATATGCAAAAATCTTTGTTAGTGGACTCACCTCTTCTGTGATTTGGATGTCTTCAGCCCCTAGTATTAATATTATGTACAATACCAGAGGAGAAATAACATCTACATGTCAGTTCATTTGGTTTATTTTACAATCACTGGATTATGCCTCCACAAGAGGATTAAGGGAAGTGTGCCACCCTGAAATAAAGCTATGGAAAGCCAAACCAGATTTCCATTGAGTTGATTTACAGAGTGACAGGGGGTTTTTTTAACACCATTAGTTGTAAAGTGTCAGGCCCGTAGCGGTTATGAATTTATTCTGGTCAGTCTAGTCACAGCATTCAGGAAACCCCATCAGGTAACTAAGGCACTGTTTTGGGGCAATTGACTTGTGCTGTAATTTACTGTGCAGCCTCAGGAAGGTTTTGTGAGGGCGGCGACGAAAGCCACTCTCTGAACTACCAAGACAGCCTCTAATCTGGTCGGTGTGAGTAGGCAGAATGATACCCCCCATGTGTGCACTTCAGATCCACTGACGTGACCTCAGCCACAACATTGGTCCTTCCAAGCTGGGGAAGAAAACCAGAGGGGCTTCAGACCCCAGCCCAAAGCCTTCCCTCCATCCGAAGCACCAGGCAGCCGCTCCTCAACCCTTGCTGCTGGCACCGTGGCCGTGCCGCTGCTCCTCCTGGGCTGATGGCACAGGGTATGTGCAGAGAGAGATACACATATCTCTTTCAGCCGATGTACAGAGTCTCAGATCTTGTGTTGCTGGCCACTGTGTCAATATAAGATAAAGACTCTTAACACCCTTGGTTTTAGCTCTCATTTCCTCAGCCCCTGCATCCGTCTGCACCAAGAGAAACAGATCAAACAGCACAAACTTTCTGAATACCTTGATTAGCTGGAGCAGATGGCCAAAACACGATAGATGTACTTCTATAACCAGGAACATTAGAGCTCCCATTTATATCAGTGGGACCGGTGCGCAAATCTGAGGTTAGAGTCAGTGCTAATGTGCTGGAGACTGTCAATATTTAAGCAATCAAAAGGAAGAAAAGTTGGATTACCTATTGTTTACATTTCAGTAAAGCCTAAAAACCCCAATCAGTTGTCATGGTCTCATGGTAAAAGATGCTGCACACACTGTTAATAAGGAGAGCGACCGGCCGTGGAGAATTTGCCAGCTGTGTGTCAGACTGAACGCGGTGGGCTGGCACGTCAGCATTGCTGCAGGGAGACAAGCTCACAGTGGTCCCATCGGTTCATGTGTTACTACTTGGTGTTTCAGATGTGGACAACAGCCTGGCTGAGAAGAGTAGAAGGGAGTCGAGCTGAAAAAGGAGAAGCAGGCACAGCCTGTCCTGTATATGCAGTGAAATATCTGGTAGCTGCTTTGCTCACAGACAGCCCTTGCAATAACTTGCTTTCTTCTTATTTTGAAAAAAGAGCCCGCTGCTAGCCCTGCGGAGCCCCTTCGCCTTGTTTCTCCCTAGTTCTGCACGCATGCGCCCACCTCACCCCAAACCGTGTAGAACGTAAGATCCTGTCCGAGCTCCTGCCCATAGCAGGCTCTTCGATTCCCTCATACTGCCTGCTGCACGCGACCTCAGGCGGAGCAGGGGACTTCAGTGTCCAGAAGACCAGCCCGTACCCTGGGGCAGAAAACGAGGATGATGCCTGGGTCCCTCACAGTGCTGAGGCACCAGAAGGCATCCCAGCAGCAAGCCAATTGCTACGCTGTAGGGAAAGGCAGAAAGCTGGAGTCCCTTGCAGAAAAGCCCCCCTCCACCCCGATGCTAGGCTAGTGATCAGTTTAACCAGACTGCAGAATACCGTGGAGCATCAAAGGGAGAAGTGTTGTCAGAGCTCTGATCATCCTGTCCTTGCCTGCCCTCCAGCTACGGCCAGTCTCTGCAGCTCTGTGGGAAGGTGGCACAGAAAACAGTACCACAGCACCCTGAGAGGAAAAACCATTTCTTCGCACCTGCAGACAACCCTGAAGCATGAGATTGAGACACGGGTGGTTGAATGAGCTGGGAGAACCAGAGATGCAGATGCTGGACTAGCACTGACTGCACTAGCCATCCGGTTCAGCAGCATTCCTTGCCCGCACCATGCACAGAGGCTGCTGAATATCTCATAGGACTTGGATTAAAATAGACCTTTTCAGTGACACTAGGCAACTTTCTGAGTATTCAGACTAAAGGTGCACATATCACCCTGTCTCCCTCATCTGTCTCCGGCATCCTGTTACCTCACCGCTTAGAACTTAGATATTTCAAATCCAAATTCATCTGACCTCTAACCACCACATAATAATCTAACTAATAGCATAACTGAAAGGGTGAGACAGTTGGGGTTGTTCAGCCTGGAGAAGAGAAGGCTCCAGGGAGACCTTACTGCAGCCTTTCAGTACTTAAAGGGGGCGTATAAGAAAGATGGGGACAAACTTTTTAGTTGGACCTGTTGCAATAGGACAAGGGGTAATGGTTTTAAACTAAAAGAGGGTAGATTTAGACTAGATATAAGGAAGAATTTTTTTACTATAAGGGTGGTGAAACACTGGCACAGGTTTCCCAGAGAGGTGGTAGATGCCCCATCCCTGGAAACATTCAAGGCCAGGCTGGACGGAGCAACCTCATCTAGTTGAAGATATCCCTGCTCATTGCAGGGAGGTTGGACTGGATGACCTTTAAAGGTCCCCTCCAACCCAAACCATTCTGTGATTCTATGGGAACAGCTGTCAAGGATAACTCTAGATTGTTCAGCCCCAACATGCAGCTGAAAGTTCATACAGATGTGATGGTGTCTTACGACACCTATGTTAACTGAATCCACAGAAAGGGCTTAGGCATCCTATAACCGACTTAACTTTATATTAGCTACCTCAGGTACTGATTACATTAAAGCCATGACACGGTGAGAATGGCACAGGATACCTCATTTGGTCGGATGCAGAAGAGATACTCCAATGTCTTCTCTTGGTCTTCCTCTTTCCTCGATCCAAAAGATGGCTAATTTTTTGGCATAATCTGCTCACTTGGGTCCTAGATATACTATTTTACACCTAGCTGAGTTAAAATGGTTACTGTTAGACTATGGCCATTTATCCCAATGACTCTAAAATATTTTTACAGTCTGGTCAGCCACCGTGTCATCTGCAAACTTTCCCAGCAAGGGTTTTATAGCCTGCTCAAGGCAGCTGGTATATGCAATAAATAACACTGCAGCTAGAGCAGGTTCCCGGGACGCAGGCTAGGAATGGTTCCACACACTGCCACCTTTTTACCAGCATCTTTGAGGACCTGCCGGGGAGGCCACGGGGCTCAGGGTCCCCACCTGGAACGGCCCTGCCTCCCAGTCCAGGACTGTTAATTTTAACCCTTGTCCCATGCGAGAACAGCAGGAATTGCATGGAGGTGGATAGGGGAGGGAGGACCACGCGTGCCCTGGCGCACACACACGTGCATATCTACGTGCACGGTCACCCATGCCAATGTGCCCATGCAGGCTGTGCCTTCCTTGTACACCAGCATGGCCCACATCCATTTTACATCACTTATAATGTTGTGACAATATTAAAAAAAAGTTACTAAATCTGCTGTGCATTAAACAAGACAGACATATTAATTATCACCTGTTAGTAGGATTAACCTCTCCATTATTCTATCTGCAACTGGCCTTGGGCAACCCAAATACTTACAGTTTTCTTGGTCACACCTTCCAGCTTTCTGAACTTCAGAACTTTAGAGCCAGTTCTCCACTTCCAGGGAATTTCTCCACTTTTTCAAGATTTCTAGAAAAATTAACACCAGTTGTTCCCCATCTGGTTCCTTTAATACTCTTAGGTGTAAATTATTCAGGCCTGCTGCTGTGAAAGTGGTTTGTGTTAGCGGATGGTGGCTCACATCTTCTTTAATACAGCTGACAAGTTTTCTACTGTATCTATAGCACTGCACACATGGCATAGATACCTCCTCCACATTTGGTCTTGAAGACAAATATGTAGTCATTGCTTTTTGCCTTGTCTCATCATTGTTCATATCTTCAACATTTGTGTGTATGCCTTACTGATTTTTTTTGTTCTGATGTATTTAAAAATGCATGTTTGTCTGTTACACAGTGACCTTTGATAATTTGTTGGCTCCTCCAGCTTCCCTTATCAGTCACCGACATTTTTAAACTCTGATATTTGCTGTCATTTACTTTTGCTTTTTTTCCCATCTGTTGTATATTGATTTTTTTAATTAATTCTTTGAGGTTTTAGCATGACTCCTCATTTTCTCTTAATCAAGGTAGCTTTTTCCCCTGCACAGTTTTTTCAGGGCAAGGTGGGAGAGACAAAGGAGGAGGCTGGAGGTCATCTACTAATGTATAGTTAGCATTGGCCCCTTTACATTTATATTCCCAGTCAGCTGATCTGACAGCTGCTTTTAATTTTAGGAAACCTGCTTCTCTAAAGTTCCTTATATATATATATATATATATATGTACATATATATGTATAGCTTTTTCTTCTCTTTCCACAAAATTAAGATAAGCACGCCACGGCTGCTGCATCCAATAGCACATTCACTACCAAACAGTTACTGTTTAAGCTCTCCTTCCCCAGTGTGTAGTGCAGTTCAATGGTCTCTAAAACACTCTGTCCCATTTTTTTACCTTAGTCACTCCTGGGCTGAAATTTCCATCTGTCCAGATTCCAGGATGATGTAGCAGTATGCAGGTATACAGACTGAAATTTGAACACACCCTTTAAAAAGTGAGAACTATGCCAATTCCATCAATGCCTCCTTCTTCTTTTCATTTAAATGTAAATTAATAACAAGAAAGTAGGCAGTACCTGCCAATGTATGTAAGACTAGCCCATTAGAGATGTCTTCGTGCCCATATGCAATTTACTAAAGTAAAGATTTTAATAACAGATGTCACCCAAGAATCATGCATAGTAATGATAATCTTAAATAAGTATGCAGAAAACAGATAGACCCAGAACAGATTGTCGGAGTGTGTTGATGGGTTAGAGAGTCTAGCAATTCTGTGGATTTATTGAATTGTCTTCAGAGCTATAATTATTCCTAACATTCATGGTGGAAACAATAAAGAAAGTTTGGGGCATTGCATTTCTCATAAATTTCTTCAGATATTTAGTAAGACTTTTTCTTTGCTTTCAAAGTGGAGCTTCACATTCAGCAAGGCTCCACCTGCTTCATTTATGCAGTTTTTGCACAGTGTCAACTTCTTCTCTGTTGCTTGAGGCTTTTTTGCATGGTAATTGAGCCAGTCCTCCATATTATGTGGGCAAAACAATAATGGGATACTAGTACAACATAATTACAAAATTTTAATGAGCAGATTTTTGTTCAGTCTATTCACAGACCAAGACTAGATCAACGGTATTAAGCATTAAGCTTACAAACGGAAACAGATGACTGGGAATCAGAGGAAGTGGGAATTGCACATCTTTTCTAGCTCTTTTGGTTAGAGGTGGGAACAGAAGAAATATGGGGACATGCTGACTGAGAGGCAGTTCTTTCATTATTATAATAGGAAGTCGCGGCAATTTCAGGAGCTAATTTTCTAGAGCTGGGAAGAACTCAGTGTTTTTACTTCACAGCAATTTACAGGACTATTTTTGTAAGACATCAGTCCATTCCAACTAACCCTTGCTTTTTTATTTAAGTTTCAGGTTCACATTAGCCCAACATCTCAAAATAGAGCTCAGTTTAAATAGATTCAGAAGTTTGTAAGTGGATTTCTCACTTCAGAGAAAAAACAGAAAGTGGCAATATGGCAAATCTTTCTGCCAGCCTGATGCAGTCTAAACAGTGGGGTTGGTAATGAAGCAAGGGCAGGCAAACCTTCTGAAATTTTGTTTGAACAGGTTTTTAATGCACTTGGTTTTTTTAAACCATTATACAAATTCAGGAGTGGGACCCAGGATCTTTTTATGTAAACAGTGTAGGACAGTAATGGATGATACTATTTGGAGGAAACTTTCCTGAAACTTAAGTACTCCTGCAAATTCATTTTCGGTGGGCAGTGTCTCATTTCCCTGTACGAAGGATGGGGAGGATTTTTTTTCTCATATTTCTTGCAAGCATGATGTTCAGCTGCAGGAAGATAGGCATGCATGGAAGGGCTGTGATAAAAAGGGGTAGTACTCTGTGGCAGAGCCTCTTTTAGCCATTTTCTCTTGCTACATTCCTACTGCTGAAAAAAGTAAGGAAGAAAGAGTTACGAAAGCAATTTAGTGCCTCTATTAAGTCAGATTCAATAGATGAGAGCGATGTAGTGGCCAGCACACAGGTGCTACGCAATCCTCGCTGTCGTATTCAGTCACCAGGAACATCAACAGCCACCTACCTGTGTGACCAGCCGCCTTCGCTGCCATGAGGGAGGGATGTTTCTTTCCCATTACCACTGGCAGCAATTGCAGTTATTACAAAGGACACAAATTATTTTGGTTGAAATTAAGATCTACTGCCCTACCACTTGTAAAGACGCTGCAGAAGGTGGTATCTCCCAGCTTAGAAAAGCCCGTATCTTTTTTTCGCAGCCAGTACCTACCAGATATATGAGGGCTGTTGTATGGACCATCTATATTAGTTCTAATTGCTGACATACGGGAAGGGGGAAAGGCATTAATAAAAAGCAAACATAAAAGAGGAAAGCAAGCTAAGGCTGCCTACAGCACCAGCTTCCCCATGCAACATAAAGTCACCTGCCTAAAAAAACAAAAGCCAGACAGTGAGACATACAGAGCTAAATTAATTTAAATTCCAAGGGAAGCACCTGATTTTCCTCCCATGCTTTAGTTGTTTTAATTTAATTTTTGTGGCTGTTGTAGCAGGCACAAGTAGGTGGATGAAGGTGACGATAGTAAAAAACCATGAGGGATGCACTGGAACTGCCGCCTTAGGGATAAGGTCCTTTCTTCCCCAGTGTGAGAGCAAAATTACAACCCTTCATATCTCTGTGCTTAGGAACGTATAGGCAATATGGCTTTGAGGGCAAAGTCTGTTATACATCAGCAGGTGTGTATTTTCTTGGCTCAGCTGAGGAGCAAAAAGATGGCTAAAATATTTTGCACCAACAGAGAAACTGTATCTAGGAAACTTTGACAACCATTTTGGGCCTTATTTTGACCTGTGTCTTTGGAGAGTGTATCTGTAACTGTATTTTTCATGAAAAAGCTACTTCTGTGTTTATATTTGAAGTTGCAGCTTTGGGTCTAAGTGTACAGTATTAACCAATGTTTGCACAGTCAAAGTTTTAGCGTACATCAGGTGGTGTTATCGTTAGTTACTTTATTATTAATACAAGGATAATGACACAGTTTTCCAGTTTCCCTCGCATGTTAACCTCAGTGGGGAGAAGTATTTACCACAGAAAAACCTTGTATGTCACATTTTAGCGGTTTATGGCAATTTAGTAGTTTTGGCTGTGAGAAACAATTATTCAGTGAGCACGATAAAGACCCTAAGAGACATATAAGATATTTTCCAGGGTTCAACAGAGAGGCACACACTTCCCGGGCTTCTACCAATCCTCAATGAATTTGGGGGATTACGTTAAGAAGTGATCCTGCATTATATGTTATTGAATTCTGGCATTCTGGGTTGAAGCAACCCTCTCACCAGGCTCCTCTCGGAGGCCTGGAGACTGACCTGGAGAAGAGGGGTGGCACTGGAGTCGCTGTGGCTGGTGGAGGGGAGGATTGCCCTATAGAGTGAATCCTCAAGGTGCCCCATGAACTGTGACTGTAGTAGTTGCATGTAAGCTAGCCCCGTGTGTAATTTCTTTGTGCGGGCTTCTTTGAACGAGACTGCGAGACACAGACATCCCCGGCATCCATCCTGGCCAGAAGGTCACTGGTGGCGGCTGTGCATGAGGCAGGTTGCTGCTTCACAAGCACAGTGGGAACAAAGAAGTTCAAAGACTGAGCAGTAATAAAGATCAGCATCTCTTTCGTGTTTCCTATCGGATCGGCAACCCAGTCACTTTCATCTGTGCCGTTTGACAACTGGAGAGAGGTTGGAGGTGATACAAGTTCTTGACTGTATCATTTTTTATTCAACTGAATCTTCAGAAGGCATATTTTTCTTTTTAAGTTTTGGGCTTTTTTGTAGGGCACCAATCATACCTCTGGTTTTTAATCTTTTTCAAAAATTTCTTTAAAAGCACATTGGGAAAGGAGTTCAGCTGAAAAAAGTGGTATCAAACAATAATTAGAGACTGAATATGAAAGCAGCAGAGGTGATAAATCCAGGACCATGTCTGGATCTACTGCAGAGAAGTTGAGCAAGCAATGTCACACATACTCTCAGAGCCTGTGCTACTGGATGGGTGAAAAATAACGCTGTTTTAAGACCTTTGCATGCAGGCTCACTCGGCTGGCCACCCAGGTCCATGGCTGCCCTGAGGTGTATAGGCACATTCATCAATGTCCCCTTCAAAGCGGACTGGATTATTCAAATACTGGATGTTAAATATGGGAAAATGATGTGCCTCAGGCTAACTCATTGAAAAAGAAGTCGCAGAGGACAAAGCTGTGGAAAGTTTGAAATAATATTTGACACACAAACTGGAAATACAGATGCTGAAAAACAGGACCAGCTGCTGCTCAAATCCAGTCTACCTTGCTGCCGTTCTTAAGAAATGTCCAATAAATTGTAAAATCCAGGGTTGACCCTATCAGGAAAGCGGTGTGGAAAAGTAAAGGAGTGAAGGAGTTTCTGAGCCCCACTCAGAAACCAACCAGGAGTTGCAGCTTTTCCGCTCCCTGAGCACCAACCACAGACAAACCTCCCGGTGGTCTCCCAGCCCAAGCCCCAGCCTGGGGGGTCCGATTGCTCATGCGTGCCCCCCCATGCCCTTACACAGAGCAACCCCTGCAGCTGCTGTCCTGAAGCCGAGCTGGTGTGGGAGAGTGGAGATGCTGAGATGCAAGCTGGGGAGAGGCCCATTGGCACATCAAGAAGGTGGCTGGAAATGGAGACTCTTACCAGATCGATACTTATCAATTAAGCATTAATGCTTGGAGGATAACATGGATTACTGAAGATTTCTGAATAAGTTAGCCCACCACCAAAGAAGTCATGCAGATAGCCAGCAAAAGAATTTGATTCAATTGTCAGACTCTTAAGAACATATCTACCTGTGCTCTTACATCTGAGAACTTACATTTTCAAACCCTATTTTCTAGCTTTGTTTTTTCTTTTTTATCTTTTTATGCTTTCGACCTCATGATTTGAGTCTACACTGAGCCCTTTGCAAGCCGTTTCTGATTATGTTCTTTCAAAATTATATTGTTTGAAAATGCCATCTCTAATTAAAATGTACTAATAACTTAAAATGGATTAATTTTCTGACTCACCCTATTCTATTAATGTTAATAAAAATAAAACAGAATCTCTCTTTCTCCATATTCTTCAATTAATTCATGTGAGTGGAAATTAATGCTGGAAAATATTCTCTCAGCTAGCTATATTATGTAAGAAAATCCCCAAAATAATTATGCTAACATGCCGTGTTGATAAGCATACAATAAACACCTGCTGAAATACCTTTGGATTAACTAAATTTATTAATATCTTAATACATAATTAATTTCTTTTTGCATTTATCTTCCTTAGGGTTTACTGAAGATGTTCAGTTGGCTACTGTTTCTGTCAATAATCTGTAACTGAGAATCAGACTATAAAATGAGCTATTTCATCTACATTGTTTTAGTAATCTGCCTAGCTCTTCCATTTTATTACTGCAATAGTCTTAACATCATATTTAAGTGCTGTGATTTTCTTCACCTGAGATGATGATCTTGCACTAGAAGATTGTGCTTTGTGGTATGACACCAACTGAATCCCCAGCTTCAGAATGCAAGCTAAAGAGGTGCTAAGCAAGCCTGAAAAATACTGTATCTGGCTGCTGCAGCTGTATAGCTGGAATAAAGGGAAGCTGGCGAGCTTGGAGAATAAGCGGTTAAACAGGAGACTATTGAGCAAGGTGTTTGCAGTCCATTAAAGAAAAAAATTGTCTACACAAGTCACCTGTGGCGTTGTATGATGACACATCTGCAAATGATGAGATACCCAGACACAGCCGTTATAAAAATAAATATAAATAAATGTAAATGTAAGTATGTATATACTTACGTATACATGTATATGTATAAAATATATGCATATAAATATACATGTATATATATAAAATACACACACATATGTACACACATACATACCTACACAGGGGGGAAGGATAGGCATGCTGAACAGGGTATTGCTCATAACTAGAAGTTGAACGTGTGTTTACCTTGCAAATCAGGCAATTACCCAGTTAAAACAGCGCAGAACTGATAGACTCCTCTAGGATAATGCAGGCTACAGAATGTGGGGAATCAGTCGCGTCCATGAAGTGTCCCTGGTTTGGGCTGCCGGGTAGATGGGCCCCTCTGTCATGCCTGGTCTCAGGCAGGGCATGGTGCTTGCTGCCTCTGCTCCCATCCCAGCACCCAGTTTGGCTGGCTGAAAGAGCTGGGATGCTGGTAGGAGCTTAGAAATGGACTGCAGAGCGGCCACGGGGGGATGTAGCCTGCCATGCCACCAGCGGGCTGGGACAGCCTGGGGCGCAGACACCCGTCAATCCCCAGGGAGCTGACCGTGACAAAGGCACCAAATAGGCCATGGGCGGTGTGAGGCAGATCCTGCAAAAGACATCCAACTGATTTTAATTGTTAAGATAATGACCCTAAATAATAATTTATGAAAACTGTAGATATTTCTTCCTAATTATCTTTTTTCTTTTTCTACTGTGTTCCTTAAATGCATATGTGAATCATGATTTACTTGGAGCATACACTCCTTCCAGAGCAGGGCTCTAGCAGATATGAAGCTCTCCTGTTTTCCAGTGCTCTCTCTCATTACACACATCAGGTTCAAATAAGTTTGCTTCTTTCATTTTCTTGGATTCTAAAGTACAATTTTCTGAAAGGCTGAAATCATGAAAGACAAAATTGCAAGTCAAAAAAAGTCTTCTACGTATCTAGCATGGCAAGCAATATTTTTTTTTTTTCTTCAAGAATGTCAGTTAGCAGCTCTGGCTACTTAGCCTGCATGCATTGAGTTACAGACAACTGTCAATTGCCAGCTACACCACCAAACAGCAATTAAAATGGGCAACATGCTCTTTGTAGCCTGAGAAAACATAAGATTTGGCTTGCAGGAGGCCAGTGTACTCACAGTTCACAATGAAATACATGGCAAAACCTCCATTCAGTTTCCTTCAATGCTATTCTGTGAAGGGGTGTAAACTGCTGTATGCTTTTGAAGAGAAGTCTATGATTGCATTTCCTATCTTAATGCTATTTGGACATACATATTAACGTCAGCCAGCACCATGCTTTGTTGGGTCGATTACAAATTAAATGAAATGAGAATCAATACATGAAACTGAATGGACCCATGACAGGTGGCTCTGGTTTAAAATGAGAAATCTATTGAAAACATTGAAATTTAAAACACCAGAAAAAAATTCACTGTCTTGAATAAAGAAGGATTTTGTTTGGGTTTTTTTCTAAATGGAGGGATGAGCAAGAATACAGTGCTTGAGTGCTGAGGACAGTAATATTTTTTTTTCTTTTTTCTTTTTTAGGTATAAAGCTATAGTAAGGCCAATGGAGATCCAAGCATCCCATGCACTGATGAAGATTTGTGTGAGAGCTGCTATAATCTGGATTGTATCCATGTTGCTTGCCATCCCTGAAGCAGTGTTTTCAGATCTGCACCCTTTCCATGATAAAGGGACTAATAAAACCTTCGTCAGCTGTGCTCCTTACCCGCATTCTGATGGGCTGCATCCCAAAATTCACTCGATGGCATCATTTCTCATCTTTTATGTCATTCCCCTATCTGTCATTTCAGTATATTATTATTTCATTGCTAAGAATTTGATCCGGAGCGCTTACAACATCCCTGTGGAAGGAAACGTGCATGTGAGGAAACAGGTAGAGACTTGACTTTCTACCAAAATCCACATTCCCTGTGAATCTGGGAGTAAAGAGTGTGCATACAGGGAAATATACACTGGGACAGACTGCACCTGTTGTGCTAATTTTAGTAGATTAGGTGGGCTAAAAGAATTAAAATAGTTGACACAAGCCACGGCACACCGCTAAACAGTTAGAGCATCTTCTCTTGTTTCTAAGTTCAGAGACTTTGGCAGGGTGGTTACCATGGCAAACACAGCGGGATACCCACGCCAAAACCTGGGGAGGTATCGACCAGGATGCAGGGAAAGAGGCAGAGCTGGGGACAGTGTTTGGAGATGGAAGCTGAGGTGTGACACAGCAGAAAATCAAAACTTCTCAAAGTTGCTTTGTCAGAGAGAGGACCTCGGATAAAGCCTTGCTCTACGAAGCAGTCCTTCTTCACACAGAGGGAAAGGCTGGCTCTGTAATTCACTCCTCTGGACTGAAAAGTAAACTGGACACAGCAATGGGAGAGTGGAGGTGGGGGAAGGCCCTTCTGCAAGGTCCCCCCGCCAGGGCCAGGAGCACCGGTGGGTCAGGGCAGGAGGTACGCAGCTGCTCCGTGAGGGTGTCAGTGCTTCCTGCGCCCACCGCGGCTCCAGCTGTCATCTGCTGGTGCTGTGCCATGTCAAGAAATCGGGTCAGGCTAGAGAGGGACTCGGGGAGTGGAGACCAGAGGAGGACAGTGGTGGGTGCAGGGTCCTCAAGAAGGAGGAGAGAGCAGGACCGTGTGGGGTCCTCACAGCTGCACCGAAGTCGTATGTCTTGTGGATGGTGTGATCTTTGCAGTGTGAAATCTCAAGAGAAAAGGAAAGTCCTGGTTTCTTCCCGTAAACCCTTTGGTCATTATAATTCTCCTTCTACAAATGCCTCTTTTTCTATTGTCTCCAGAGGGGAGTGGTGTTGGACAGAACAACCTGTCCACCTGTAATTTGCCCTCTAGTAAGTCAGACTGGTCAATCTGAATCTGGTCCAATAGATGGTAACCTTAAGGTTTCACCTTAAGACAGTCTTTGATTTAAGTAAGTAGGCCATTTGCTCCAGAATAATACAGTCTTTTACTGTTCCCTTTGTACCCTTGAAAGCAGAGCTACTTCTGTCACTGTCACTCTTGAGTGTTTTTTTTTTATAAAACTCCCCAAACCATCCCACCACAGAGCTCACGGTTGGGCTGGTTCAACTGGGACCCATGAATTTCAAGTGAGTTTCGTGCTCTAGTTGAAAATGTGTGGCTGAAAATGTGTGAGTCCTGAACCAAGTGAGGGGATTTAGCCAAGATTTGGCCAGCCTGACTCCAGCCTTTCAACTGGAGACTGTTTCCTCTTGACTGCTCTTTTTGTAAGCAACTGGCAAGGAAAAGAGTCATCCCCAGGGGGGAATCTAAATTCTGCATGAGCAACTGGGTATTTCAGGTCAGTGCTTAAATTTGAATGCATCTGACCCGTAGGTTGTCCAAGTAAGTAAATAACAGCAGGGTAACTTGTTTCTAAACAACTTATTTACCTTGACATATTTACCTTATCTCTTCCTTTCAACTGAGGTGTGCTTCAACCTAAGCTGAACTGACACAAGCCATTCTTCAACTGAACAAATGTCCATATAATTGCACCCAGCTAACACCTTCTCCTTTGGTTGACCTAACACAATCATCTCACGCAGCCATCAGGTGCTAAGGTGAAACAGCGGGGCTGGAAAGCTGTGGTTTCTGCCTGTTGAATGATGTCCAATCCCTGAAATCCTTCTCCTTTTCCCCTTCTGAATGTGCATAAACCCTTTTCCCCTGCAGGCCATTTTTCTGCTGGTTCAATGACTGGTTTGATTAGTGACAATCAAACCAGTAGCAAAAGCAGCCCTTTCCTCCTCTGGTTTTAGGGAGAGAGCTCTAAAGAAAGCAAAAGGCCAGGCTGCAGTCTAGCACCATCAGTCCATCATTCCTGTCCTGCAGTGCATTCAGGAGCTATAGGTCTCCATCTGAGATAACTGGTATCGATTTCTTTATAGCATTGCTTCCTTTCTTTATAGTGCAGATGTGGCCTCAATAGCCCTATATCAAATTAAGGATACACTTAAAAAGAATATATGGTTTAGCCAAGGAGAGCCCTTTCTCAAAGGATTTAATTTTCAGCCCACTCTCTGGAGACATTATCATCTCATACATGTCAATCCTTCCTAAGCTCAATGGCTGATTTTCAGTCGGTGCCGTTAAAGGGGCACAAAATAAAGTCAAAATGGGCTTGTCAGGTCTCTTCAGCCTACTCCCTGCTTGCAGCTGTCCTGAGGAAAGATCGGCCGGTGTGAGCTGCTCAGTTTCTGATGTACTTGCGCAGCTTGGAAGGGGAGTGAGGATGGGCAAGTGTCCCTGCAGCCTGGCCGGGCACCGTAGCTGTACCAGGGCAGGAACAAGGGCAGCGGGGCTGGGGCTAGCGGCAGTGTCAGGCCACTCAGGTCAGACTCAAATACAGGGAGTGGGCTGCAAGAAATTCCCTAGGAGTGCCTGGGAAGAGGTGCAGGGATTAGCAGAGAAGAGAACGTTATGAAGCCCTGAAAAGTCAGCAGTGTTATGCTTTCTGTGCCAGCCAACTTCTGGCTGTGCAACCTCTCCCAGGGAGCAGGGTATCTCAGCAGCTCTTTCTGAGCTGTCTGTCCATCCTGTCCTTTTGGGTGACCTCCGTCACAGCTCTTGTCTTTGTTAGGAAGAAGGATGTGTTTTCCAGTGGCATTGTTATCTTAGTGTGGAGCACTGGTGGACAAAAGACAAGGTACAGTTTACCTCAGCTCCCCTTGGTTGAGCAATACCTTTGGGTTGACTCCAAGCCTGTACGTGTAAGTAAAACAAAAGTGCTGCTTGTCTGCTTGAAGGTTATACTGTGTGCTAGCTGACATTGCAAAAGCACCGTTCCCTGACAAAGCTCAAATTATGCTGAGAGGTGGTCATCCGTCTACTCACCACCTACCTCTGCCTTCTCCTCGTGGCCCGAGCTCTTTCAGCTGGAGGGGCCACCTCACCAGTGCCTTGGTGTTTCTCCAAGTACAGGATTTCTTCTCTCAGTTTCTCTGGCTCCTGTGGCCTCGGAGTGCTGCACTTGGTCTCTAAGGGCTGTGAGCTGTTGGCAGCACTTTTGTGTACATATACCACATGGCCCCAAGGCAGAAATTCCTGCCTCTGGACTCTGTGAAATATCCCAGGCCCCTACTCCATAATTAATAATAATAATAATAATAGTAATAATAAGTTAATATATATAAATTACATATATTGTATATATTACAGATGGATAACTAATGCAGGTGTCCACACTTCTGTTGCCTGAGCTGGGATTTTACAAAATTACAAGCATTGGAATTTTATCTCTAAACAGGAAAGGAAAGACTACTGCCTTATGTAACAAATTTTCAGAATTATTTTTTTTTAGGGGAAGGGGATTGAGGAGAGACAAGGAGGGCTCTTGACTCAGTGTTCACCTGTGGCCCAGGTTGCCCTGCTATCGCCATGCCACCTGCCATGCGCTAGCCCCAAAGCTGCAGCACTGGGGAAAATAGTTAGCTACTGGTCTGAGCTAGAAATAGCTATTAATCTACATTTCTCTTTCTTCTTCCAGATTGAATCCCGTAAGCGCCTGGCCAGGACAGTACTGGTCTTTGTGTGCCTCTTTGCCTTCTGCTGGCTTCCCACTCACATAATTTATTTATACCGGTCCTACCACTACTCAGAGGTGGACACCTCAGTGCTGCATTTCATTTCCAGCATTTGTGCTCGGATCCTGGCGTTCACTAACTCTTGTGTCAACCCATTTGCTCTCTACTTGCTCAGCAAGAGCTTTCGGAAACAGTTCAACAACCAGCTCTTCTGCTGCAGAGCTCGCCTCCTCATCCGGTCCCAGAGCATGGCCAGGAGCACCACACGAATGACCTCCCTCAAGAGCACCAACCATTCCCTGGCCACCTTCAGCCTTATCAACGGCAACCACGTCTGCCATGAAGGCTATGTCTAAAGGGCACAGTCAGGGACTGCTGCATCATATACCTGGTGCAGCTGCTTGGTTTTGCTCCATGGGGATGGTGAGTAGCCCACGCACGCACACACGCATGCACACAAATGTGCGAGGAAGACTGATGTGCTCAGAGAACTGAGAGGAGCTTGAAGCATCCAACATTTCATCCTGGGCTGAGGCATCACCGGAGCAGCAGATCATTGAGCACCAGCTCACGGGATCTCCCTGGGAAGTGCTGCGTTGCTTCAAGACCCACTGCTTTTAACGACAGCAAAGTGAGCTTCTTAAGATCAAATCTAGTTTGGCTCTGCAGGTTCTTCATCGCTTTCTGCTCAGTCCCGAACTCAGGCAGACTTACAGCAGTGACAAAGACCATATCAGGTGCACAAAATTTGTCAGAACATTTGCATCCAGCAGTTCATGGTATTATATGTTTTGACACCAAAATAAATCCATTTAAATAAGGTAAATACTTTTACAAAGGAGTTCAGTGTAGGTCATTTACAGACTTTTCAAGTATTTATTAATGTTCTGATTACAGTATTAATTTGTGGTATAAAAGATATCAAGAGTTTACTGGGGCATGTTGGTGGCCCCATCTGAAATGAGCAGTATCTTGCACCACATCAATGTGAAAGCAGTAACGTGAATAAATGTGAGTTGGAATATGTTTACAGTTTTCAAATGTGTGAGCTTTTGCAACGTTGTGAAGGAGACAGCAAGGCATTTCCCAAGCATTACTGTTTTGCTCTTCCTGTCTTCAATGTGTGAGGCAGCGAATGTTTCATCACCTAAGGGGTACCACAAAATTTTAGTTGGGTTTGGCTAAGGACAGGCAATTAATAGAAAATTAAGCACAGCTATTTTTCATGCAGTGGTGCTTTGTAAAACACTCTGGTTTTTCAGTAAAAGCTATCAGCAATGCAAAGTCTGATCTCCAATCCACAGGTTTTTTCCTTCTGTCTTCACAGAAATCTGTGGAGACAGAGGTCCAAAACTGGCTACCAGATTATAGAATCTGGTCTTCTATAATGTTCACTCCAGAGCAGCTCCCATGCCAGGTACCAGCTATTCTGGAAACAGGAGCACAGTGTCCTGCAGATAACAAACTCGTGAAGCATGTGGGCTATAGGACAGGCAATGAAGCCGCACACCTGATAAAGAGAGCTGCTGCAAAATAAGGCCATAAACCAATCGCTGTAACGGAATATTGAGTGTTTAATGGCCCTCATCCTCTTTGATGATGATCCTTTTCCTTACCATGGCAAAAGAAAAAATGAAAGCTAGTAAAACTTTGTGTTGGTCTTGCTCTCTGAATGTAGAAAAAGTCACGTGTGCAGTGTAAAAACACTCAGCCCTGCATCTGCGGGTGCCCGGGGATGCTGGTGGGAGCTGCTGTCTCCAGGGACTGCAAAAGGGCTGCGATGCCAAAGGCAGAGCTCTGAAAATTTTAGCTGATTTTGCCTTCGGGAGCGGTGCCCTGGGTGAGGTTCAATGTGCAGGTATGTGAGCTCAGGACGTGGCCACACCACCACGCTGATGTGCTGCTAAGGGCAGTCCTCCCCTGTCCCCCCACCATCCCTGGGCACCACTGCCTGGGTCACCCCCTCCTGCCCCCACACCTCGATCAGCCTGAAAACTAATGTGGTGGGGTTATTTTACAGCTGAGTCAATTCCCTTGCTTAGCTGACTGTGTAGCTATGGCATTAATTTCAATTTACTGGGCTACCTGAGGTCCTAATTTACTAAAATTTTCAGCAGGATGGTGCTTTCCCTGAGCTTTAACATGAAGCCATGCACAGTAACAGAAGCCCAGTCTGTGACCATTTCAGAGAGTTTGGTTGAGGTTTGAGCTGTTTATGACATTTCAAAATGAGAAAAATTTACCTGGTCTGAGGTATTTTACTAAATATTTTCTTCAGCCATATAAGAATTTAACTGAAGGCAAGCAGGAATTACTTACTTCAACAGCAGCCACACCAACTGTGTTGCGTGATGTGTCCTCCTGGTTGGTAATGAACAACAGATTACTGTTGCTTTACAAGACGCTCCAATAGTTTCTGAATTCTTGTTTCTGAGAGAAAGGGCGAAACACAGCTATGATGTGAGCAAATCACAAATATGGGGAAAAGAGCACTGCTATAGCTCCCTCGGGGCTAAGCTGAATACAGACCCTGCCTCCCTGAGAAAGATGCTGTTCTGAACACAGCAGAGTTATGAAGATACAGCACCGTGGAATTAAATAAATGCTATTGATTTTACCCTTTACTTCCTAACAGAGCTAGCAACCCCTTCGAGGGACAGGAAAGGTGCTTTTGACTCTGATCTGGAAAGTGCTTTCCAAAAATGCAGCTGCAGGTATTCACATATGTCATAGTCTTATTGTTGCTTAATTTTTCTGGGTATTTCTTTTCTTTTTGTTTTCAGAACTGATAGGCAAAACTTTAGGGGGAGTTCCATGCAAATTGTATTCTTTTCATCAGAAGCTAAAATGCCTGCATCTTCTTTTAATTTTTAGCAACTTAGATCAGGCCTTTTCAGATGAAAAATAGAATGTAAATTTGCATTAACATTCTTCATTTTATTCAGATCCCTGCCCCCTATTTAATATCTTTAAAACAATTAGGTGGTTCTGTGGAAAAAAAAAAAAAAATAATTAAAAAAAGGTTCCTGGCAGAAAGTATTTTGGAATGTATTTCACAAACTTACACTTATTTTTTAATACCATAGAAAGAGCAAATCTGAGGTTGGGATTGTTTCTATTTCATCTCTGTGTTAAAATAATGAAAAAAACTGATGCAGCAGTTGAGGTCAGGGAAGGGAGAGTTCAAAAAAGTTTCCTTCCATATCCTAGCATGTAATTGAAATATTTGTAGCTGTAACTGTTTTTTTGTTTCTCGCTCCTTGTCTCATTACCTTGGTTTCAAAAACACGATGTACTTTGCACTGCTGCAGCAGTCTAATCCCTTATCTAGAGCTGTCTCGGTGTTTGCTGGCACACCTGCAGCACTCATTCTTTCAACCTGGAGCGTCGTCTGCAGCGTTTCATGTGTTTGATAAACATTCAAAGTGCCCAAGATGCCCAGTGCCCAAGTCACCTGGCAGGTGACTCCAGAGACGCACGCTCAGAAACTGCCGAGTTCTGGGAAGCTTCGGGGTCCTCAGTGGGGACAGCCCCTGGCTATGACCCTGGGGTGGCTCTGCACCCCACTTCTCGGCTCAGCTCTCTCCACCAGCACCAGGACCATTGCAGTGGCGTCTCAGACCAAGTTGTTTGGGAAATGTTGTGTTGCAGGGCTCTGAAAGACAGCGTCCCTGAAATGCCTGGCTCCTGGGAGGCTGAGGAATTTTCCAGTTGTGGTCCACGCAGACACCCCACCAAAACAGGAAACAAGTAAAATTCCCCTTGAACCAGATAGTCCTTCGGGTTGGGTCTGCTCTCTCCCATCCCACACATGGCAGTTGTGTCATGTTCAACCAGCTGCAGGGTGCGGGTGGGGGAAAAATGGTCTCTGGGTCAGGATGCTGTATGTTACACACTGGGGGAGTATTGCTATTTATTAGAGTGCACCTATGCTTTCATCCCACGTCAGACATACTACAGGTCAGAAGGTTATTAAAAATATGTAGCTGCCGTTAGATGAATTGGTGTGAAATATGAGACTAATATTTAACAGGGACATACTGAGTTGTGTTCATGCTTTCTAGGAGAAATTAAATAGGACAAAACATGGTTCTTCATTAGGAATTTGAGTTTTCTGAGATTCCTGAATTCCCTTTGTTCCCACTGAATGTAGAGGGAAATGAAAATGCTGAGTAAATCATAGAATCATAGAATCAATCATAGAATCATAGAATGGTTTGCATTGGAAGGGACCTTAAAGATCATCTAGTTCCAAACCCCCTTGCCATGGGCAGGGATACCTTCCACCAGACCAGGTTGCTCCAAGCCCCATCCAACCTGGCCTTGAACACTGCCAGGGATGGGGCAGCCACAGC
>JAOBAS010006690.1:0-18375 GCA_025311575.1 Elanoides forficatus | reverse complement strand
CTGATAGTTTTCTTATATATACACTGTAATTATTGCACAGCAAGGAGTTGTTCACTCAGGTAGAATAATGGATAAGGGCAAGCAGTTTTTTAGTGTGTCTTCCCTCCACCTCTCAAAGTTTTTCATGCACAGGCATGTTTTCAGGTCCTGGAAACTTTAATTTTAAAGTTTAACTCTGCCGATACCGGTTGTCCACTTTTGTTACTCCTGACGAGCATAGGATTTCACATGTACACGAACATGCATAGGATGTCACTACACACAACATGGCAACAATGGTCACAGTCAGCTCAGAGTTAAAGAAAGTGCGACTTTTGACCTTGATCTGTCTGGAGTCAGACTCCAGAGCCCCCAGGTTACCTGATCTTAATTTTGAGGAATCCATCCACTGCATGCATCTATCCTGTAGTTGTTGGTCATAGAAGTATATCATACCCTGGAGCAGCGTTTCAGAGGTAGAGTGTGCCAGGCTCCCAGTTTCCAGTCTGTCAACCTATGATGACCCGAGGTTCCCAGGGTGACAGTCAGGCTCAGGTTTCCTGGTTCTTTGCTGCAGAGCTGGGGTTTTTAAAATCTCGTGACCCTCAACTCTTGCTGGAATTGTCTTTTGGTTTCATAAGGCAGGCCGTAAAAAAAATCAGTAGCTGTCAGTACTTTCTGTATCATGGCTTAAACAGCACATGTCTTCTCAAAGGTATTTGCACCCATTTCCAGGTTTTTCCCTCAGGGGAAGTTTCATTCTAGAATGCTTTCTCTACGTATAGAAGTTTCACACACAATAATTTTTCAATGAACACTGCTGATTTTTTAATTTAAATAAAAAAAGCAGCCTAACTGGTTGAGGAGACGCTTGACGTGCAAACCATTGGATGAAGGAAAAAATATCGGATAGCAACACTCTGTGCTTGCTCTGCTCTTCGTTTTTTCTCTGTGTATCTGTTGTTTGTCTTTCTTGGAGCCAGGATAATGGGTTAAATGAATATTTGGTCTGACACAGTAAAGCTGTTGTTATTTGCTTTCCATTCTGGATTTGTGAGCTTAACAGTCCCAGCTGAGTCTTCTGTTGCAGATGGCCATTCCTACTGACTCTGCTTTGGACTCGCCAGCTGGGACACATAGTTCTGTAAGTGCAATACCCCAGAGGGACCAAGAACTTTAGTTGAAACTTTACTAGAACAAAATCGACAGAGTACATACAGACTTTTTGATAATGAAATGCTTTCCAGTTTCTTGGCATCACAAACGAAAGGAGTTTCTACGAGACCCACAAGGGCTAGAAGAGAAATCTACCTTCCGTAAGGAAGAGCTCCTGAAGATAGAAAAAGCTATGAGAGAGAAAACCTAAAAGCAAAAATCTCTGCACTGTACAGATTTAAGAAATGACTGAGAGAGAGGTGTAATGAGAGGCTTTAGGCATTGCAACAGTGCAACATTGACTGAAGCACCATTTCAGCTGAGAGCTCATTGAGATCTAGTGCCAGGTTCTCATAATCTGTGGCAAACTGTGAGCAGCTTGCAAACTAATCAGATAAATGGCTCCCATCCTTGAAACATTTAAACAAAAACAAGCAATCCCTTTCCCCTAGAGGAACTTTTGGTGGAAATTAGCAACAGTAATTAATCCAGCTGTTTTGTGCTATATCAAGCAGACCTTCAAATATGCTCCAGAGCACATGAGCTCTTAGACAGGCACAAATCACCTGTGCATGTGAAGAAAGAACTGATGAAGGTTGGCAGAAATGAGAAACTGCAAAGCAAGCACCTTTGTGATGACAGTTCTTGAGGCATATTCCAAATAAAAAAACCCCTTCACTTCAGAGAGTGTAGCTGAATAGTAGGCTGGGGGTCCCCAGTTCCAGATTTCATGGCTGCTATCAAAGTGGGTAACTAACAGAGCTCCCTCCAGCTTTAGTCTATGCTCTTGATCACACTGTGAATCTTTTCACAGCCTGTGCTTCCCGTTAACTCCTAGACCAACAGTACCAGGAGCAAAGCTGCAGCCTTCTTTTCCGCCCATACACGCCTTTTTGTTCTGTGTCTATTTTGGTCCATTCCTGTTGGATTTGGGCTCAGATTTCACTGACTATTCCCCAGGCTGGTTGCCAGCATTCATAGGCAACTCTTTGCTGTAGCCACCCTAAAATTTTGAAGCAACCGCCGCCTCCTTGTCACCATAGCAATTCCCATCTCGGTCTTCTCTCATCAGCCATCTGGCCTCAGGATCTCTGCAATGTCCCCACTTAGCTCTGCGGAGAAGTGGGTAACAGGGTATTACCCCCAAAATGCCCTGTTACTCACTGTACCCAGCTTACTGTGATTGACCAATAAACATCTAAAATGGAAGGAGACTTCATGGAGATGGGCAAGGGTGATGTGATCACGAAGCTGGGGGAATAATGCAGGGTGTCACTGACCACAGCTCTTGCAAAGAAAGCTGACTTTATCTCAGCACAAAGGGGACCACTGGAGGGTGGCCTTTGTTTTAAACAAACAGCTATCAAAAGCTGAGTGGATACACTGGTGGTATAAATGCTTCTCCTTGAGTTCATTGAAAGAGTGCAAAAGTCTCCCAGAGTTAGCCAAACCAGCACCTGGAGAGCGAATATGTGGCTCAGCTCAACACAGAATATGAAAACTAAACAATGAATAAAAGAATTTTGAAGGCGCAATGGGCTTGAGCTGGCTTCTACCCACGTAATCCTTCCCCGTGGCTGGGGATGCCCAGCGTCCTGGTGGTGAGCAGATTATAGAGACAAGTAATGGGAATCACAGTGGTATTGTGGCTGAACTGTGTATTGCAATTACTATATTCCGTCAAGTGTAACTTACATTTCTGTTGTGTTTTCTGTACATTTTGTGTCACTGCTAAATCACAAATCCCATGGAGCATCAAATATCTTCAGATAAGTAAATTTGACATTAAAGGTTACATCTTCTACATGTGGAATATCTAAAAGAACCTGGTCAGAGAGTATTGGACTCTGACACTTACCTGCACAGAAACATATCTGCCAGACAATCTTTCAGCAGCTTCGCTGCACTCTTTTTAAGCTTCTCTTGTAGGAGAACACAGCTACTTGCTGTTCCTGAGGCTCATGAATTTTCCTTCTTACCTTCTGGAAAAGGGATACACTTGTGTTTGTTGGCATTGGAAAGTCACAGGAGGCAAATCTTGTATTTAGTTGGAAATTAAGTAAAGGTAAGTGGGAGATCACACGGAAAGTTTTTTACAAAGAATTGAGTACTTTGTCCTGCTACAAACCTTAAGTCTTTCTCTACGGCAAATTCCCCAAACCACGCTTCCTGCCTGTGTTGTCTGGTTGCTTCCAAGAATTGCCCCAGAAGGATGATATTGTCCATCTTTTTTAGCTGCTCAGATTGTGTCTCTCTCTCTTTTTCCTTGCCTTGTGGCTTCCTTGCCTTACTCTAAGATGCCCTAGGAAACCTGTGGGTTTTGGAACTGTTCAAGATAATCTAATCTATAAGTAATACAGCCATGCAAAGAACATGCTGCACCATAATACCTTGTGCATGATTTGGCCTAAACGACCTTGCTGTGATTTCTGAAGGGTCATTTTGTAATATAAGGGTTCACATGAATTCCTTGTCCTGAAAGATTAAGCTTCTCATAAACTGGCTGAGCAAAGATGGAGCCATTCCAGACCCTCTCAAGATGAAACTAGCCATGAGAGTACTGCATATATATGCGGAATACTCATTTTTCTAAGCGGTTACTTTCCTCGTCTAGTCTTACAGAAAAATTAGCCTGCTGGAAAACAATTGCTGTAATTGAATGGAAAGCCTGCTAGGTAAAATTTATTCCAAAGTACAGATTCAACAAAGTTATATATAAAAGAAAACATCAATATTGCCAGAGAGTCTTTAAATTACTGTTCTAAACACTTTCTATTGGTGGGAGAAGTTCCTGTGGTCTTTTTTCAGTCCCACAATTGCTAAGAATGCTATAAAGCAAATTACAACTGATATTTTCAACTCATGCAAAAAAAGTTAAGCAAAATAGCAGAAATAAATAGTTATATTAGAGCTGCATTTCCAAAGCAGATGGTTTACTTCAATGCTTAAGGCCAGAGAAGGGGGAAGGAGAGAATCTGTGTGTTGAACAGAAAGCCATAATGGAATTGTGTAAATGCACTCGGTTCCTCCCCCAAACGAATATTCCCATATTCAAAACATTCCTGAAGATTGAGGTCAAAATTTCAAGTGGCCTTATTTCAATCAGCTGTCCTAAACCATTAATAGTTATTAGTCTGGCTTAACAAGCATCTGAAAGAACGATAAGCAGAAAATCTGCACATCCATAATGAAACTTCCTTGAACAAGTCAGATTTTCCAGGACATTCAGAAAACAGTTTTTCTTTTTTTCTCTCTCTAAAAAAAACCCAGAGGACTCACACCTTCACTTAGTCATTTAAAGGCAAACAGGTTCTCAGAGGTCACTTGGCTGCTACCTAAGTCAAAGATCCTGGATTCTGAGCACTTTCAGAAAGATGTCCTTGATTTTCAGGCTTACCATAGAAAAAATGACATCAAAGGAAAAATGGAATAGATTGAATTTAGACACTGATTCACCCTCCATTAAACTGCAAACATAAACCCTACCCTTCTCATTAATACAAATATGAAAACCCTGACAGCGTTGGTTTGGGTAAAAAAGAAGCAGAAAGCTAGCACTACCAGTCACCTCACCAAGATGAGAGCAGTTAATGTTGGCAGGGCAGTGCCAGAAATCCTGTGTTGTTCTGCATTTAAGTCTCTAGCCACCATATTGATCTATTGTCATCAGATTAAAAAGAGAAAAATGCAAAATAAACATAATGTTTACCCCTAAATGAGCTACTGTGAATATAAATTTGCTTATGTGTTTGTCATCCAGTTCTTTATAACACAAGGGAACGTAACATGAATCCCACAGAGAAGACTCTTTTCACCCTAATAACACTGTCATTGATTGTTTAAAATGAGTTATAAATATTTGAAATGTCTGTGGCTCTGCACTCTGAGGATTTATATCTAAATTTCCTAGATAAATCTAATTGTCATTTTACAATTGTAATTCTGTCCTCAGGTTGTACGATCTGGTAAAACAGCTAGGTGAATATGAAATTTAAAGGAAAAGCTCCAAAAGATTCTGTACATTCAGCTGTATGAAAAATTTGCCCCTTCCATAACATACCTCTGTGAGGGAAAATGGTCACTTAAGGCTGCATAAACTATGTAACACATGATGTTAGGTAACTCATTAGAACACTTACTGGAATCTCTAGTGCAGCACAGACTCTACTTTTAAAAAGAAGTCATCTAGAAGGTCCCATCACGAGGTCAAAGCACCATCCCCACAGTACTCACCTCTCCCTTAAAGAAGTCTCCAAGAATGGATGGATCTCTCAACTGTAGGTGGAGCCTGCAACATGAAACAATTGTCCTTACCAAAAGCATACATTGCCAAAGCTCCTGCAGTGCTCACAGCAGCCATGGAATGTTCCCTTAGTTCCACACAGATATTGTCTGCATGGTATACAGAGCATGGCTCAGCAGTTTCATCTTTCTCATCTCCAGCAGTGTCAGCAAGGGGAAGCACAGCTAGCTCTCCTGCCTCCCCTCAACAATAAATTTAGCTTTGCAACAGTTAAGGATTGGTGAAGATTAAGCTCCTTCTGTCAGGTATCAAGAAGGATCATGGTCTGGCCCTGCACTGAGTACAAACAAAATTTTATATATATATACATTTTTTTTTTTCATATGTATATATATACATATATATATATATATATATGGTGATTTCTCCCTCTAGGTACAAAGCCTGGAATGAGCCAGCTGTGGAGGTATTTCAGAAGCAGGTATTATCCTTCTGGTCTTTTCTGAGGAGCGTGTGGGACTGACTGAAAGCCAGCCCACCCCAGGAGGTTGTCTGAAGCAGGGCTTGGGTCTTGGCCAATGAGTGTTGTCTTCTGTTCTGTTTTCACTGGTCACTTCCCTGCGAACTGAGAAAGGGAGAAAGCCTGCGTTGCTTTCTGGTTTGCAATGGAGTCATACTACCTGGATGTACAGGAGGCTACAGCCAGTGTGTGCTGCTGCTCAAAACAGCTTCAGGCATCATCCCAGCAGATAGTGAAAAATTCTTCTGGATGTTTGCACAAAGTAAGATAAAATGATGACACAGGTGCAGGCTTCGGGGATCTGAACCACACCAGGAGAATAAAATTGACTGGAGACGTGGAAATTAAGGTGATATCAAGCAGAAAACCTATACAAAACTACATCTAAACACACGTCTTAACAGAGGAGACTGAAAGATAAAATCAATTATTAAATCACTGAGATGTGACCAGGAAGTAACAGGATAGATCATTTTAGTACCAGCTGGATGACAGTTCACATGGACTTTTTTCTTCCTATTTAAATAATCCATAGTGTATTGGTTTCATGAAGCTTCCTTCACATACAGATTCCAAACTGTAACCAGCTGTAATGTGCCTGATCTTGTACTGTTGATTTGAGAACACTATCCATTGCTTAGGCAAGTTTTCCTGTCCATGAATCCAGAGGTAAGTGTGATGCACTACACAGTAAGAAGAAAATTACACATTGGAATGGTCTCAAAGGGCAAAAGCTAGAACCAGAAGCACAGGTGAATTTGGAAACCTAGACTGTAGACAGTCATTTTCAAAAGTGGCCAAAGAGGAACTACTCATTAAACCACCACTCACAAAGCGGAGGTAAATCTGAAGAAGTCTGAGAGACTTGGTTTTGGTTGACAATTCCTGCTTTTGGAATGGGTGGGTTCAAATGTCATGCTGCACTGCTGTATCCCAAACTGGGCAGCCTGATCCTGGGATGTCTCTGAGTCACTATAACTTGTGAAAAGTCTGCTCACAATTGAAAATACCTGCCATGGCTTAGAATACTAAGGCAAGCCCATTTCCGATGCACATGCTTCCTTCAGGAGGGATATGAGTTCCTCTTGGCTGAAGTGCAATCCAGTTCCAGAACTATTCATTAGAATGAGTATTTACTCATACTTCTCTTTGTAATACTAATTTTGTACATTTCAGCGCAGTTCAGTTTGCAAGCTGATTAAGATATTCAATCTCCTTCTACCTTTAAAAATGGGATATGGCATTTTGGTAACCAACAACTGGGTGAAAGATTCCGCTGTCATTTACGTTACTGGAAGTCTGACTTAATCCCATAAAAGCCCTTTTGGTGTCACTGACCATTTAACAGTGGTTGAACTTAATCAATGGTAACGTCCCTACTCCATTATAATTTAATAGTATGATGTCTTGGGAGAGTATTAAAAACCATAATAAGCATAGTAGAAAGTGAGTAATATAATTTATTATTTCAACATGGGTCACTTTCAACTGCCTGAGCTATTTTCAGCTGCTGTTGCACCTTCCTTCCCTGTGAGCTCGTGACAGCTACCAACAAACCAACAGCCGAGACGAGAAGGCATGCTCTCTTTCCCTGTGTTTGTGCAGTGGCAATTTCAATAATTCTTTTCAAGATCTGGGCCAGAACACTCTTGTATCAGACAAACAACAATATTGCTCTTAATGAAGTCCATTGGCTTTCTGAGAACCTAAAATTAAGGTTTGTTTTCTTGCAGCACAAAGTATTAAAAGAGTCCTTCTTTAGCACAGAGGCCTTACACGACAAAATAAAGTTCTTACCACTACTACAATCATGGTCAGAAAGAGCAGACGTGAAGACGTTTGTGCTTCTTTTCCCAAAACCTCTTAGCAAAACACTGTCCAATTCACAGAAGAAATGAATAGTATCTAATATTTAAAAAATCGGCAGTCTAATTAACATTAACAGCATTATTACTGGATGATTAGCTCCTTTTGTAACTGAATTAAAATCATATGTTTAATGAGAACAGTGACGCACAAAAAAAAAAAAAAGAAAAGAAAAAGAAAAAGAAAAAAAGAAACAAAAAGGAGAAGCCAGCTGGCTTGGGTATCCTTTCACAGATAAGTCAGAAATTCAGCTGTGCAAAGATGACAGTCCTCTCCTGGCTAATTGTAAAATTAATGTTGTATTACACGTTCTGTAGAAGGTGTGTGCCTAATGAAATGACTAATGTGCTGTTAAGTGTTCATTATCTTGCTCATTGTTCATTAGCTGTGACCCTTCTTCAGCAACAACAGCAGCAGCAGCAGCAGCAGCACAGGACTATGATATTGTGAGCTGTCTTGCATACTCTTTGCACAGCCTGTGCAAGAGAGAAAACAAAGCTTGGGGTTTTCTTTCATGCAAGGACCCATATGAGTTCTGCAAACTCACACTTCGGGTCCCCAAAAGGTCAATGGTTCTGGCGGCAGGAAAAGCAAGAGTAGCTGGTCGTCTTTGTGGACCAACTAATGAGTACCGTGGTTTGAGCTCTGCCAGTGGGGAGAAAGTATCATCAGGTATATAGGGAGAAGAGGTATATAGTTATATAGGGTGCCAGCTCCAAGGATCTCTCTGAAGGGAGTACTGATACCAAAAAAACGGTCGAAGAAACTCTCTAAGACTCGTTTTGGAGTTTTAGAAAGCAGGCATTCTTTATTGCAGCACTGGATGCACGGGGGATAGTTCCACCTAGTGTGCATACCACAGCTGTAGCACAAAGAGGTTATATAGAATAACTAATTGCATATTAATCAGATTAGTATATATATACGTAAAAATAGTTGCAGCTGATTATCTTAGTACTGCCTACATCCGATCATGCGCAATGAAGGATCCATTTGAGTCGAAGGGCTGCTTTTGTGAACACCGACCCATTTGAAGTTCTTTCTGGCTGTCCTTGAAGTCTTTATTCTTGTCCTTGTTCTTTGATCTTGAAGCTTAACGCAGTTTCAATCACATGTGGTCAGTTTCAACATTGTTCTCATCTAGCGTACAGGAACATCTAGTCATAAGAACAAAGAACTGCAAAACTTATGAGTAGCTACCTCTGCTAGTTAATTGCTTGGCTATACTTTTCTCTATTGTTTCAATAGTAGTGTTAGTATAAGATTTCTAATAATTACTTACCAAACCTCACTTTTACAGTCACCTAGCAGCAAACCAGTTTCCATGGCTGGTACAAAATACTAAAACCATAAAAGTTTGAGCAAACCACATGAAATGTATGGACATATGCTGTCAGTGCCACATGGGTGCAGATATGTCTTAAGTCCTGCCACGCAGGGAGATGATGACCTCTCTCCCACAGCTGAGTGAAGAGGAAGCCCTGGGAAGGCAAGAAAGCTGTGCAGAAAGTGACAGGAGGGAGTCCAAAAAAGTTCCCTGAGGCTTTGGCTCAACACACCGCCACACAAAACCAGAAGGCCAGCCTTTGGCTGATCTGAAGATAGCTCACTGTAACTGAGGTGGTTGCCGCACCAGTACATGAAACTACTCTTCCTACAATTATATAGAAGCCTCTACTTTTTTGCATGCGTTGACTTTGAACTGCACTTCCTAAACAAGCATTTTATTTAAATGGCAGGTTTCAGACCTTGAAGTTGCAATAAAAAGGCTGACACAGAATTCACTGGCTCCAAGACAATTCCCTGAAAATTGTGTGAAATCAAAGAGGAAGAAAAAGAGTGAGGCAGAAGGTACAAACTGTTAGCCACGCTTGGAGTCAGAGATACTCCTCTCCCAAGCCCTTGTGAGAATTCAACTTCTTAATTCAAAAACGGTCACAAAATCTTCCCTTCTTTAAGATGGACAGCTCTTACCAGTCCAAAGCCTGCTTAACCTTAGAGCAACAAAAGGTTCCCCTTACCCTGTTTATGTTCTTACACAGATCTAGCAGTTTGCTAAAAGAAGAGATGAAGGAGAACAGAGAACAGAAAATGAAGCCAAAAGAGTGCTTAAGGTCTGTTTATATCTACAAAGTACCGTTACACATTCATTAACCATTTTGCCACTCAAAGTGCATTCGAATTCCAGAGTTCACCCTATGTAATGAATACAACGGAGTCTGCTTCATAATTTCTTGAACGTTGCATCATTAGATTTGTGTCTGTTTACATCCTCGTTGCAATCAAGTGCCTGGCATCTGTTTTTATTTAATTGTCAAGTGTCACCAAAGGGAGTTGGCTGCCGTAACTGACCATGTAAAGCAGCTGATGGGGATCTGGAAGACACCATCCATATGATTTATGTTATAGTCTGCAGGTGTTGGTCAGGGGCCAACACCGTGCAGAAATTACTAGTGGTGGCTCATGCTCCTCCCTTCGGTTATTCAAATTTTTTCCTGCTCTCAGGAGAGCTGCCAATATAAAAGCATAAAAGGGGTACTGTGACACCTTATCTTTTGCTCTATTATTCCAACTGACTGTGTAAAAACATCACTTAAATCCTTTTCCTATTCTGTTTCCAAAGTTAAGCTGCATTCTTGATGCTCAAGGTGAATCTGCTGATGAGGGTCAGTATGAATGGTAGACAAGCAAAGCTTTGCTGGTTGCTTTCTCTATTACCTTACGATGTACAACAAATAACTATCTTTTTTCTGCTCAGTTTCATGCAGGAAGACCAAGTCTGTGTTTAAAGTGTAGCATCTGCTAGTGCCACCAGGCAGAAGGCACATGAGACTTCCGTCCTTTGGGTATTAAGGATCTGACTCTCGGCAAGAAGGCAACTTCCACTCCCAGTCCTGAACTCCCTCCTGGAAGGTGGGCTGTGGGTCCTTGCCTTCCAGACCTACCTAGAAAAGTACCATGGATGCTCTGTTTCTAAACTTGTGTATGTTACTAGTCCCATAGGATTTGGTTAAACCTTCAGCTTAGTACAATAGAACCAGAGATTTGGTTTGCATTAGATGAGCCTAAGCAGTTTGTAAGAAAAAAGAAAAAAGCATAGCCTATCAAAAAAATGTCTGTTGGCCATCAGTAGACTACATTTCAAAGCAGGTACAGAGACCGGATCCATTTTTTGCACATTATTAGTGCAAATGCTGTCTCTAGCAATGCATTTATTAGGAATGTAAACCAAGGAACACAGTATAATGCTCTGCCAATACACTGATGGTATCTTCTAAGCCAAATATTCCCTAGGAATAAATAATCCTCTTAGAAACTACATTTAAAACACAGAAAGTGACTGCTAAATTTTAAGCTCCCAGGTTTATTTCATTTGCTAATAGCATTTTGAGCGCCTTGAAGTGACCGTCTGACATAAACCAGTCATTTGCTTCCCTCTCTCCCATCAGCCAATCTGCAATAAGGCATGTCAATATCAGAGGATCAATTTTGCATCAGAACAGCTTTAGGTGGGGGAAAAATGAAAATAACTGCCCGGATGGGAGAGTGGCCATTTGGCAATGCCTGATATGGGTACTGCAGCAGCGCATGCTCCACCACAGCAACTTCTGCTGATGGGCACACACCAGAAGTTTCACTCCATGTCTGATTTAGACAACAATGTTCAGCAAGACGTTATCAGTAATATTCAGAGGGCATCCAGATGAACACAGGCAGAAAAATCCATTTGGGGAAACTCTGAAAAGACAAGGCTTCTGCTGTAGCTTCTTCCACTTATTCTCAAGGCTCCTGTAGTTCATGTACTTCCAGAGACATCTTCTCAGTTAAGACACTGAAGCTCCGTTTATCTGAACTCTCTTAGGGTTGGAGCTTCCAGTCTTCAAGGGATGATGAAGAAATTCAGGCTTGGTATGTGAGAAGATGAGAAAAAAAGAGCAGCTTGTTCTTAGAAAACACACCTTCCCCTTGCTCACAGAAGAAAGGCCCTTTGATGGCAAAAGTGTGCCTCTGCATGGAGGCCTTCAAAGCTCTGGGCTCTGTGTGCACAGACCTGTTGCTGAGACCATGCCTGGCTGTATGATCAGTCCCAGACAGGTTTTTACAGCAATCTCCTGAATATTTACAATGGAAAGGTGTAACACAAAGGCCATGAAGGAACCAAGCCAAGAGTTTCCAGGAGTCATAATGTCCCTGTACTCTAGTTCTTCAACGAATGTTCAAGTGCCAAACGTTCAGTGCTACATCTCTGCCATCTGTGCAATGCAGTCCAATCTGTTTCTGTGAGCTATAAGTGAGTTATTTTTATCTTTGCGGGCCTGACCTTCACGGTTTCCTTGAAATTAAAGGCGGAATAGAGTTATAGGCAACATGCAAAGCTTTTATGTATTTTTTTGATTACCTGCATTGCCCTCGTCTCCTCCTACCCTCAGTGACCAAAGCTCAGAACACAGCTCTGTAAGGCTGAATGTAAAGAAACAGAGACAGAGTAATTTCTGCAAAGTCTGATCCCAGCAAGATAATTAGCTGCCAGATGTACAAGGAAATTTCTTCTGCTGGTGCTCTTCTTTGATTAAGAAAGAACTGCTGCTTCCAACAAAAGCTGTATCATGAAAAAAGGCTTCTTGTAAAAATACCCGCCAGGTGCGTAAGTAAGAGTGTGTCTGTTTGTGTATGTGGGTGTGCTGGGGGGCGGGGGGGCTGTACAATGAAAACTTTTTTAAATTTTCCATAAAACTGCACTTTTATAAATGTATAAGATTACACAAATACAGTATTGGCAAAATTACCACAGAAAGATTAGGTGATTTAGTTCACCTGCTCTGAATCAGGTCAATCACATCAAGATAACTCTCAACAGAAAATAGAATCATAGAATCATAGAATCATTTAGGTTGGAAAAGACCTTCAAGATCATTGATTCCAACCGTCATCCATGCCCACTAGACCATGGCACAGAGTACCTCGTCTATGCGCTTTTTGAATACCTAAATGTGTGTCTAAGGAAGGGATATACATAAGAAAGCCCATAATTCAATCAAAGTTTAGGTTTGTTTTTCCCAAATTCAAATGCTACAATTCAATCAGAGGGTTGTTTTGACTTTTGTTGGTTTGTTGTTTTTTTTTTTTTTTTTCCTTTATCTTTTTCTAAAGGTAACCTTTCCAAGGTTGCATGTGCAAGATAACGAAAGGAGTTTGGTCACTTTCTGAAGTGAAGCTTGATCACTGCTGAAGCTTTATCCAGTTCTGAAGTCCACTTATCCTATCAGAATGCTACATCAGTTACAAAAACACAAAAGCCCACCAAAAGGATTTAAGGTGACTTCATTAACTGGGTACATTTTTATTATCATACTGCAAATATTGGTTAGGAAAAGAGTAAAAAGGAGCATTCCCCTAGATTACCACTGATGAACTTAGCAATTCCAGTCTTTTATATTTTAATAGTTACCATCTCTTTATGATAAGTTCTGTTCTTTCAGTTGCATGCTTTGATGGACTTTCAGGTGTCCTCTTTAATTTGGTGGTAATGGAATGAACATTTTCAGTCTTGTCATTGTCTGCACATTTTGGACATGCGTTTATTTCCTGAACACAGAGAAGAAGGTGGAGTGAAGAGGATGGGAACAGGTTACAGGGAGATCAGAGCTGCAAAGACATGAAAACCTTTCTCAGGCTCAGACTGGGAACCATGCCTGTGCAAGCAGACCATGACCACCTACCTATCTCAATAGTGCGTATCCTGGTCTGAAGACCACTGAAATGCACAAAGGCCTTTGTCCTGCTGTTAATAATAGATCAGTGAGATCCCTCATTAGAGGTTGCTCTGTGTTTATTGAGCAGATATTATGTATCAATATTGTATTTTACAGTATTACTACTTGAAACCCCAGGGCTAAGTTGTCAGCATCGGATACAAATGACCATTGTAATTAATACAGCCACTAATACTTCTACTCCTTTGAAAGCTCAGCGTGTCCTGGTACCATGCATTGTCAGACTGTCTGGACCAGAGAGCAGTTATCAGCTCCCGAGGCTGTTTTAACAATTCCCATTTCTCCAGGGTAAGCTGTGCAAGGGCTTCCCTAAATTTCACCAATTTGCGAGAAGCTTTTAGGGCAAGTGCAACGCCCTAGGCAAACGCAGAGATAATTCTGTATTATTGGGGATTACTTTGGTGGGGGAGGGGAGGAGGGCCACACCAAGACAACTAACAAAACCCCTTTTGTTTCTTATATTTTTAGTAAATGTATATAATCCGGAGCTGGAGTAACTGTTAAAGTTACTCAAAATACTCATCACAACAAGATAGACTGAATGGTTTTTAGAAAAGACAAAACACTGAGTAGCTGACAAAAGGCATGAGTAGCCTGTGCATCTACTTAAAACAAGGACAGCCTGTTTTATGAAGAGTTGACAAGACTTTTAATTTCTCCCTTATGCAGGAAAAATGACTAATATATAAATTGTCCTTGGGTGGCTTTTGTAGAAAAGTGTGTACCGGTACAACATATCAAAGAGAAAAAGAAACTGATGGAAGTTTATAAATCAAAAAGCCAATGTAGGTCGAAACTGCTAGCACTCCAAGCCTGAGGCAAGACTTCACCTAGGGAGCCAAAGATAAGAATTAAACGCTAGATCTTCATCAGGCCCTCCAGGTGTTTTTAACTTCCCATGTCAAGTGCAATCATCACTTGTTCTATGAAATTCAGACCTACGCAATGATGTTATTTGAGTTACTCTAACATAGAGTCGCATTTGGTGTGGCAGGTTTAGTCCCCGCTCCTTGACAGAAATGAATCACCACAAATATTTACTCAGAAGGATAGAATTTAGTAGCATTTGATTCAGTCACTGAACAGACTTCATCAAGTTCTAACTTGCTTCCAAGTTAGCAACGAGTCAGCACCTCAGTCAGCTTTCAGAATGATCTCCTACAAACCCCATTAAGTGAAATCCCATCTGCCTTCCCTGTTCCGGATGGGTTTCTTTCCTGTGTGTAGCAGCACAAGGTGTAATCTGACACTAAGAAATGGAAAACACTTCTGTTAACAATGAAAAAATGAACCTCCCAGCAGAGTTTAGATCTAGAACTGCCACGGCATAATTTAGCATATGCTGCCTTTCTGACCTGCCACACACAAGAATAGCATTTAACATAGGAGTGAAGAACGATTTTAAATTAACCCCCCCACACCCCTCTAGTGATTTTGAGAAGAAAGTTGCCTATTGTCACTCATTCAAAACAAATCAAAACCAATCCCTACTCATGGTTTTAAACACAATGTACTACCACTGCATTCCTCTAAAATGTTAAATAGTGCATGTAGCTCCTCTCTTTCTCTGTTTAGCATGTGCCATTTTTCATCCCAAGAAGAAGCAGGAAGCAAACCCACAGAATCAAGAAGAATTAAGGTTTTCAGAAGCTTGATGACAGATGCAAGGTCCTTGGGCTCTGTCTGCACATTTCAAAACCTCACTTAAGACTCCTTTAAAAATTCAACGAATCAAAGGGCTCCAATTTTCTTGCAGAATAATTTGAGAATTTCAAATGGCATCTGTATCTCTCTACACAGATACCCAGGAGTGGAAGTATCAAAGGCCTGGTCTGGGAAGGGAAGACACTTGCTCTGTCCTTAAGCACACCAGATAGCTTCGTTCCAGATACCTCTCATCAAAGTACAATGAGGAGGAAACAACATGCTTCAAATATAAAGGAAAGTGGTAGATTATATCCTTTTACACAACTTACTCACTGTTGATGTGAGCTCTAGTTTCACTTACATTCATTCTGAGCGGCAGCTCCGGAGACTGAAACCTTTTACGTTCACCTACAAATAATCTAGGAGGTAAGGCAATGGCAGTGCAGCCATTGCTCAGCCTCAGATTTGTAGAAAGCAAGTGTGAAAAATAGAGAGCACTTGATGCCTCTTCCAAGCTCTCAGGCCTGTTGCAAAGCACAACTGAGAAAAGTGCCCATTTGTTTCCAGTTTCATTAAAATCCTCAGCTCTGAAGGGCTTGATGATTTTATGATTCCAAGAATTCAAAAGATCAGATCCAGCATGTGGGAGAGAGCTGCATCTGAGAGATACATTTCTTTTAACAACTGGGTTCTAGCAGCCATCATGTTTAAATACCTACTGTGTGCATTCCTTTCATCCAAAGAGATTGGATGAAAAAAGACTATATTGTGGTTTGCTGATCCCCTCAGAATAAAAACAATCTTCCTCTTCTTGCCACTAAGGGCATTCAAAACATTATGTATCCAATTTTGTAAGGGATGGAGAAATCATAAGAAATTCCACACAGGAGAGGTTGTTCCCTCCCCCTGACCAGTTCCTTCTATTAACTGTTTGGGTTTGAACTGTGAAGACCTACAAGGGAAGAGAAGAACAACTCTACGTGGAGAAGCTGTTCCCCACACTTTCTTCATTGTACTACTCTGCCCTTTTCCTGCTTTCTGCTCAAGATAATTAGGACAGAGCACTTTTTTAGGCTGCAAACTCGCAAGCTTTATCTGCATACTCCAGAAGACAAAGTTACCATTAACAAAGCATTCTCTGGCAATATTTCCTTGCTTTCTCCCCCAGGTCTGTAATTCCTCTGAAACCTGTTCAGAGGTTACCACTTTTCTGTGGCAGCCAATGATTTGCGAAAACCAAAACATTCCTTTTTCCTAAGGAAATATAGAGCATTCTGAAATTAATGGTGCACACATATAAAGAAAACATGTATTTCATCTCACATGGGCAATTCATTTTGTGCAGAGTACTGTACATCAAGTAAATTGGGTATCTGCTGAAAGAATTTCGACATTGAGCAGATGTGATTTGTATTCAAAAAAGAATGGGCCTGTATGTTAACCAAATACATTTTGCCTCAGGACCCGCACTTACAGAAGCTTTAGGTAAAGATACATGTCAGGGTGAGAGACTTCCCCTTCTATTAGGGAAGCTGATGTCTAACAACATTGTTCTAAGAGCATGCAGAATCAAAGCACTGGTACAAACACACCTAATTCTTTTTAGCCATAAGGAGAGCTCTAACAGTTCATGGGATGCTGGTAGTTCCAACTCCTATACTGTGCTGTCAGAGATGAGTTGACTGTGTCAGAAGAAGCTCAGACACTGAGAACAAGGATGGGTTCTGAAACCAGGTGGCTGTGGCTGAATCCATAAGGATGGGAGGAAAAACCATCAGGAGGTTTCGTAGCCTAGCTATGGGCAGAACCAGGACTCTCTGCATGGCTCTTTGAAATTTACATGGCCATTTTCTGCTTCAGAATTGCCTCCTGAAGAAGATAGTTTCTGATCTATCAACCAGACAGCTAGGCCAGTCCTGAGCAGTGACTACTCAATGCTTTGAACATTGGAATCCCCATCAAAGTGCTGTAATCCTTATACATGCAAAATCATTGCTTAACACTTTTTTTTTTTTTTTTTTTTTTAACGGTATGAAGCCTATTAACTGCATTTAGCCTTTGAGTCCTAGGCTCTGTTCTGAACATCCCTCAGGAAAAGTGGTTCTGAGCCTCAGCAGTTCAGTGTTTGATCTGTCCAGAAAGCCTCCCCACTTGGAAAGATGAACCTTCAGTAACTGGAGCAGACACCTAGATGTATCTAGCTCTTTGCACTGCAGAATGGTGACGTTGTTTCTGAATACTGTAGAAGCTTGGCCATTAGGCTGTTCTCAGTATGGTTGTAATGATTCAACACAACAGAAGTAATTTAGGAGAAGTGAAACAAAACAACACATAACACTCGTTTAGTTTGAATTTTTCAGCTTGTTTTCAGACCTCATATGAGGACCAAATCTTAAAGCTAATCTGTTTGGTTTTGTTTTGTTTTCCCTACTCTATCAATTGGTTTAATAAAAGACTATGTCTAATTACAAACTGTGCCTGCTTCACATTATTGGACCTTACAGCTAAAATAGAAATATCAATGATTGGAAGGAAAAAGAAAAAAAGACAAACAACCAAAACCACCACCACCAACAACAAAAGAAATCCTGGATTGAAATAACAAGCCCAGATTGTCCAATTTTAAAAACATTCAACAGTTTTTTAAAAGAGCAATGTCAAATATATTGTTATTAACTTTAATGGTTATTAGAGGAGAAAAACACTTGACCCATGCTAAATACTGAAAGCAAAGCTTTGCAGTGACTGAGGATCTGCTTGTTCCCTGCCTAAATGGAAGTCGCACAGAGTGGATATTAGGAATGTATGTGTGGTACGGTTCTGATGCTTTCAAGAAGAGATTAAACAACTTCTCTGAGACCTTTTCCATCCTTAGTTCTATGACCAAAGGTTAAAACCAGCCTGGACAGAATCTAAAACTAAAACCAAGAGAAATAACTGTTTCTTTTATCATCCTGATTCTGAAATCACTTTGTGCTGGTTTTGGCTGGGACAGAGTTAATTTTCTTCACAGTAGCTGGTATGGCGCTATGTTTTGGATTTGTGCTGGAAACAGAGTTGGTAACACAGGGATGATTCAGTGAGTGCTGAGCAGTGCTTACACAGAGTCCAGGTCTTTTCTGCTTCTCACCCCACCCCACCAGTGAGGAGGCTGGGGGGGCACAAGAAGTTGGGAGGGGACACAGCTGGGA
>JAOBAS010006689.1:0-18422 GCA_025311575.1 Elanoides forficatus | reverse complement strand
CCTAATTTCACAATAACTTTGGAAGCGACGCATCCTTGTGCTCTAGTTGGCTACTGAGTTTTAGTAGCCAGTCATATGGTATAGATTTGCAAAGCTGACGCAAAATGGAGCAATTCATCTCCTCCGTAATACAGGCTGCTGAAAGCTTATCACCCTGAAGCTCTGCTCATTGCACTGTAACCCCGCTGAGTACCAAGACAAGTTCAAGGTTTTGGTTTTGGTCTTAGACTTTACAATGCTTGATGGCGATGGCCCAAGCCGCCTGAGGGAACACCTTCTGCAGTCACGGCCGCTCATGACAGCTGCATTCCACTGGAACAATGGCATTGTTGGCGAAATGGGGAATGAATGGGAGAGACAAACTGCTTCTGCAGCTAGCCCACAACTGAGGGATTCATTCCTGGAACACATCAGAGTGACTATAAACCTCCCTGTCCTCAGAATTAAGTGTAAAATTCACTTGCTTCAATCTCGGCTTTCCACAATGACCAGGAAAAAAAAAATAATCCCTGGGGTGTAGACAAGGATGATCTTGGTTTCTTTTTAAAAAGCCCAAATAACAATGTATATAAAAGTATAGAGAAAACTAGTGTAAATTTTGTCCACTATTCCTGTGCAGGCTTTGCTAGTCTTCCTCATGACTCCTGTCCTCAGAACTTTCACTCTGCTGGCCAGCAGTAAAAATGCTGCTTAGGCTTGTTTTTGGGGTGAGGAACAATCCCAATCGAAGAGTAGACAATAGAAAGCCAAGCGGAAAAGCAACACAGAAGAATGTTTCTAAAAATTTTAGCTTCATTTTTTTCTGCTTTCCTCTGCACATCTATTCTTAATATACTTTTTATTTACAGATGTGTTACTGATTGTTGAAATGCAACAGTAAAGTTTATTAACTGTTGCAGGAGTGTTGCAGCTGTTCTCGGGACAAGAACCGCACTGATCTGTTGGAGCTTGCATTTGAATGATAGTAAAGAGATCAAATAGCAGGGAGAAAATACCCACTATAGTTTTTTTCCAGAAAAGCATTGGACAATGCTGATGGCCCATCTGGCTGTTGTAGGCCTTTCGCTTGATAGTTAAATTTTGGGCCTGAGCCTAAAGAAACCGTAAATCTGTTCTGAAATAGCTAACAAATGGCTCAGTCTTCAAAAACAGAAGTCCACCGAATCATGGGTGACTAGAGACCGAGTGTCTGCGGTGCCAAAGGAAGCTGGTGGGTGTCAGGTTCGGAACAAGAGGAGGTGGTTCTTCGCACAGTGTGTCGCTAAGCTCTGAAATTCCTTGCCTGAGGACATGACAAATACTAGAAGTTTGCTTGGGTCCAAGGAGACAGCCGCACGGAAAGGCAAGCCTTCCAGAGTTAGTAGCTATAAAGACACAGCGTACAAACTCAGGAGTGGTTGAGAGTGGAAAGTCTTCCAGGGATGTGTTCTGATGCTGTTGCCTAAGCATCTTTTTTTAGTCAATATTGCACAGAATGCTTGGTTAGGGGGATCACTGATCTGACACAGTGCAGCTGTCTCTGTATTTTTATGTTTAAAAGCAGTCTGAAGAGAATGGGGGGGAATGACAAAGCTTGCAGAGAAACCAAAACTAAAGCTGGCTGGAAAGCAGTGCAGAAGATCTTGCAGTTCTGTGTGACTGAGTGAGAAAATGGCAGATGAAATTCAGAATTGATAAATGCAAAGTAATGCACATGGAGAAAACCAACTAATTATACATACACAGTGATGCGCTCTAAATTAGCTATTATCGCTCAGGAAGGGTCCTGGACTCATTGTGAAGTTGTCCGAAAATGTCAGCTCTATACTCAGTGAAGGTCAAAAAGGCAAGCAGAACAATGTTAGGAAGGGGTAGAAAGAGCAAAAAGGAAAAGAAAAAATCAAAAACCATCAGGCTGTTACATGAATCCATGGAGATCTTGAAAACTGCATGCATTTTGGGCCACCTTATCAAAAGAAGGATGGAGTGGAATTTGGAAAAAACCTGAGCGAAAGAACAAGGATCATTGGAATGGTTTTCATATAAGGACAGAGAAGTTTTTCACCTTAAATAATAGATTTCAGGGGGGAGGGGTTGAATATGATGGCTCTCTGCAAAGGGATAAATGGTGGATGGGAGGACAGAGAGCAAATAATTCCTTTCTCACTAATAAACCATAAGGGAAAATGAAGTCCTCAGGATGCAAGCTTAAAAGCAAGCAACAGGAGGTTCTTTTAAAAGCGAAAAACCCCAAGCAAATAGTTACATTGTGACCTTTGTTGCTGCAGGTGGTTTGAATAAATAGGTTAAAGCAGTGATTGAAAAATTAGCGGGACAGAGGTCCACCGAGGATTACTGAACGCGAAGGTGGTGATGCTGCTTCTGGTTCAGAAAGACCTTAAGCTGCCTGTGGCTAAAGGGGGATGGTGCTATGCTTTGGCCAAGGTAGTCAGCGTTGGCCGCTGTTGGAGCTGGCAGGGTCGGTGAAATTGCAGCCTGACGCGGTCGTGTTCTCAGCCCTGATGTCGGCGGTAGTCGCTGTGATGCTCTGCAGTCGCTGTGATGCTCTGCAGTGCGGCTTGTAGCAGACTCGTTCACAGGATGCGGGGCGTGCGCGTAACAGTTGAGGAAAGGAAGGCTTTGTTCCTGAATATCAAAAGATGGAAATAATTGAAATTCGATGTAAAATCATACAGAAGACCACAGCCTGGTCTGTTGCCCTCCACACCTTGATTTGATGGGGGGTTATAGTATCAAAATGTTTATAAGCTTTCAGTAGGCTGTGGAAGATGATCCGTGGGGCGATCTGAGGGCACGTAGTCTCAGGTGCATCTTAGGAATGTCCAAGAGCGTTTTCCAGTTTCTTATTCCTCACTGCAAAGCCTCTTTTTTCCCTGAGTTTGTTGTAGTGATGCGTTTTTCAGCCAAGTACCAATTTCTTCAAGACAGAGACACGGGAGATGGTGCCGTCTAAATTCAAGGTACCAAAGATCAAGAGTTGGGTATTGCCTGTGTTTTAGCGATACTGTAGCCAAAGCTCTCACACCAGTTCTCCCAGTCACTTTACAGAAGCTGCTTCTGTCTGTGGAAGAGCAGCTGGTCATAACAGCCACGAGAATGGGTCCTGGGGTGGAGAGTAGTTATCATCATCCCTGAAGCCTTTAAAAATCAAGACAGGAATGAATAAGTTGTTTTTACTGAACTTTCTGTATTTGTTACTTCATGGACTTGGGGAGAAACATAACAACTAAGACAGTCTTGTGAATACTTATATGTACAGTATGTCAGATGTGTTTACTGGACAACAGTCTAATAATAAAAAGAGAAAATGAAACTTACAGAGTTGTTGTTTATTACCTCTTCAAGACTGAATCACTCATGCTGGAAGTGAAAGAAAGCTCTAGTCTTTCCAATGTTTGTTTGGGTTTTTTTTGTGGGTTTGGTTTTTTGGTGGTTGTTGTTGTTTTTTTTAAATAACAGCCTGTAAAAGCAAGTGAGGTAATGCTGAAATACAAGTTTTCTAGTGCCAGTCTGCTCAGCATCTGTTAGAACAATATCAAGAAGTTGTCCCATGGAAAGTGTCTCCTGAATCAGACTGAAGGCAGTAATAGAGATTCTGCAGTTAAAACTTCTGCCTATGACAAAGTTCCGAGTATTGGTGTTCCAACTCCTGTCTTCAAAAAATGCACAATAATTAGATAACTAGGGGAAGAGTCCATGTGAGGAACAAAGATGCTCCGTGCAAGTATATAGCTTTTTACAGTTAAGGAGCAATCTTAAGTGGTTTTTAACTCTTAAAAATACCAAAAAATCTGGTATATGTTTGATGGTTTGAGTAATTTATTTGTTCGAGTTACTGGATTGAATTTATTTTTGCTGTACACAGTGTTACTCTTATTTCCTGTACCTAGGTCTTTGCTGAGGGCTTTAAGTGTTCATTTTACAGTTAGGCAAGTGATTTTCAACCTTTCAGTTTGAAGGCCCAGAAAAATGTGCAGTGGTGGAGGGAAGAGCAAATTGAAGCCTGTGAGAGTTGTCTTTGTGGTTTTGTGGTCCCTGAGTCCACCAGTGCTTTGGGGGGTCTCCAGAATTTGAAACAACTTATTTAGACTCTTTAAATTATGTATATAAAATAAATAAATAAAATCCCCAAACCGGTTCTCTGCATGGAAGCTAACAATTTATCTCAAGTATGTCGCTGCCTTTGCCAAGAGCTTGCTCTGCACATATATTAATGCATTGGCTAGAGTTTTCCTTTTAAGAAACTGAGTAGCATATATTTGATCAAGTTTAATTATGCTGGACCAATAGAATCTGTTTAAGTCTTCCTTTCTGCAACGCTAGGGAAGTTTTGAGCTGGTAAGAAAGTTGGTGTTCTGTTCAAATATTCCATGAGTCACCAATTCTACATTATTAAAACAGATGAACTACCCCTGTGGTTTTTTTTTCCCCTTGTCTTTTTTTTTTTTCGGTCTTTTAAGAATTTAGTCAATTCTCTTCTACTAGTACCTTTTACTGGTTTCGTCAGTAGGGAGGTTAGACATACTGGTCTTTGGCTCCTAGAATCCCTCTTCAAGCAGTTAAAAAGTTTTCATGTTCAGTATTTGACATTTCCAGAAGCTGAAATGGACTGAAATGATAGGTTACATGACAGACATGATAGTTTTGTGATTTGGAGTAAAAGTTCCTTTACATTTTTGGTTTTGTCCTGACATGTTATAATACAGAATTCAGCTGACTCCAGGTTTCTGTCCTAGCATTCAAATTCTGCTGGTCTGATAAACGGCTTCATCCCTGTGATAAAAACCCCACAAGCCAAATCAACAAACAAATCCAAAGCGTAGAGAGCTTGTGAGAAAAGACCCAGGTTCCTTTTCATAGAGCTCATTCAGGTAGTTGAGGAAGGAGAATGCTTATTAACCTCATGGCATTCTGAACTTACCTGTAAAATGGATTTCTTTAGTAAAAGTTACCTTTGCTGATCCTTCATGTGCAACTCTACCACTCTTTTTTTTTGAAAATCTGAAGCACAAAGGACTATGAAGTTGCTGAGTCCTTTCTCCAGGGGCAAAGGATCCTGTAGATCATGTAGATGCGGCATGCACTTGGACACGCGTGCTTAGCATCCATGTTTCTAACACTTTCTCTCTGGTCTGCCTGGTCCTTTACATATTTTTTTTTCCAATTCTGAGTGGAAATCAAGAGGGCAGGAAGGTGGAGGAGGAATGTGCTCACCAGAATTGGTTTTCCCTGTTACCCTGCGAAACAGGACCTCTGGAAGAAGAACATTCTGTTTCAGGACTCTGATGCATCAGTAGTGTGATGTCCTGCCTGTGCGTTTGGAGAATACCCGTTTGGCTTTGTGGTTTCTGCAGGGAGCTTTTGTATGGAAACAACTTGCCCAGTGAAATAGTCTGTCTCACCACGTGTGAAACTAAACTGGGCCAAATCGAGAAATTTTGCCAGCTAGGTGGAGCTCCCCCACTAAGTTTATTGTCGTCTTGATTTTGTACAGCCTTAGTCACTATCACTGAATGTGTAAGGTCATTTAATAGATGGCTAGTTAATAAGGAAAACTAAAATCAAAAGGTGGGAGAAGCTTTCTCCTCCATGGACTGCCACAGGCGGGTGCGAGCACACAGTACGCCGGGGTTGTATGGAGCTGTGCTGTTATTGAGGTTGGTGGTGTTTTCATTCGGTGCAATCCTGGAAGTGCTGGCAACACTTTTAAGTAGTTTTCTTCCTGGATAATAGAATTTAAAAAATACCTCATGATGACTCAAACATAGCTCACGGGTTACTGGAAGATGAACTTACCACTTAGCTGTAATAAACACATGTTCATAGCAAAACTTACTCTTCCCACTTCCCTCAAAGTATGATTCTCTAAGCCTGGCATCCTTTGTTTCTGTACTTGCTGGGTCTCTAGAGAGCACCGTATCGAGTGATTTCTGTCTGTGGGTGACAAGGATGAGCCTTCCCACTGCAGCCTGAGATGTGAGGCTCAGATGAGATTTGTCATGCATTTTTACATTATCTCCACAGTAAAGAACTTGCAGGACGTTTTAGGCATTGATGCAACCACATCATTTTTCTGTTAGGCCTTTAGTGATGTTGAAGACACTTAGTCTTTAGTACTTTTCAGTAAATACATGAAGGGAAGCTTGGTATCTGGGTTTGTTGATAGTTCAGGAAGAAATACAGAGTTTAGACTGGTGTCTTACAGGGAATTTGTATTTTGGAAAAGCACAATTGCTTTGTTGTGGTTGTGAGGAGAACTTAGTGTATATCCTCATCAGTGTTCAAAATAATGGGTCCGATTTTGCTAAAAGCACACATGGGGTCAGTTACTGTTGCTCAGCTGCCGAACAGTAATTCATTATGCTACAGTAATGTGTTTATTGTTTGCTGTGATACCCATATGCTGGAGTAAAAAGTTATGGTTCTGCATTTGAACTGTAATAAAATAGAGCTAGTAAGAAGCTAATTTCTTTTTCCACAGAGCTACATTTCGAAGTAAAAGTGAACTTTTTAAGAACTATACTGAAGTATAATTAAGTAAAGCTTTTGGGAAAATAAAAGGAAACAGTGAACAAATAACTATGCAAATAATCAAAGACATTTGTGTGAAACCAAATTTGTCCAACAAAAATTTACATATATGTGTTTCTGCTGTAATATGACACTAGTCTGTAGACTTCTGTATGATCATGTATGAAATGTATTCAACCACTAGCAATTATTGTTTCAATTCATCAAATAACCAATTAAAAGGAGAAAATCAGTACCATGTTGTAGCATTAATAATGGCAATAGAAGAGTTTTAGATTGAGGCAAGTCCTTTTTTTTTTTTTTTTTCCTGAGGATATGCACACATTAGTCTAATGGCAAAATGTCTTTAATTCCACCCTTACCAGTGTGGGAAAAGTTTAAAGAGTTTGAAGAATTTTTTTAGTTCCGATGGAGGCAGTCTCAGAGATACCTGCTGACTGATTTCTGAAAAACAGTGCTCTGGGGAGTAGCAGCCTTCCATCAGTTAATGTCTCATGTTTTAATGACTAATGGTGGCATGTATACAAATTTTACCACAACTTAGGTAGAACATGGAAGATGAAACACCAGAAGGAGAAGGAAGGAATTTGGAGGAATCATCAGAAAGCCATTTTCACATGCCTGACTGGAGTGGTGACTACATTTATGATGTTGTGGAAAGAAGGATATTTCACTGCAGTGCTAATTTAATTTTATAAATACAGAATTGTTTTGTCATGAAACTAAATCTATTTTTATATATTTGCTATTCCAATAACATCGGAAAATTGTTGACCCTAAAACCTATGTAATTGTTAAAGCTTAGCAGCCTGGGTATTTATTTACAATTGTAATTCCATTCACTTATTAACTCAAGATTTTTTAGCACAGTGTGTAGAGTGACTATATTAAGTATTCTGTGCATTCCCATGACACTGTAGACCTAAGCTGTGCAATGATGACTTGTTTCTTATGAGCACATCTAAATTTTGGAGGAAGGTGAATGTTTGGGGCCTTGGTCTCAAGGAACAAATTCAGTCCTCTCTGCAATCCTAAGTGCAACTTCACAGCTGATGATTTTGAGCTAAGGAGTGAGCTGAGGTTCACTGAGTACCATTGACTGTTGGTTCAAGGCAAATATTCGAAGCTTGACCTGCATCAGTGACTCAGTACCTATGCCAGTACTATATAAAAAGTATCGGTTACAGCGGTGCATTCACCATCAGGATTACCCCTTAAAATAAAAAAATACTTGACTTCTTCCTCATCAGAGCTATTCAAGAAGACCTTCATGTTCTGGACGTAGGCACCAGAATATGTCAATACAAATACTTTTCATAGAATCATGGAATCACAGAACTGTAGAGTGGTTTGAGTTGGAAGGGACCTTACAGATCATGTAGTTCCAACCCCCCTGCCGTGGGCAGGGACACCTTCCACTAGACCAGGTTGCTTAAAGCCCCATCCAACCTGGCCTTGAACACTGCCAGGGATGGGGCATCTACAGCCTCTCTGGGCAACCTGTTCCAGTGCCTCACCACCCTCATTGTAAAAAATTTCTTCCTTATGTCCAGTCTAAATCTACCTTGTGTCAGTTTAAAGGTGTTGCCCCTTGCCCTGTCACTACAGGCCTTAGTAAAAAGTATCTCTTTTAACTCAAAGTATTACGCCTTGCAGTGTAGTGCCTCATTATACTCTAGGATACTTTAAAAAGCTGTACCTAAGATTTGCCATCAATAGTAATGAGTGCCATGATATTATGTGACTAGGGGGAGAATCAGGTTAAAAACACAATGGCAAAGATGTAAAATTGGTATACCAGAACAACTTATTTTTTTATACATGTCACTTCATGAACTTCTCTACTCCTAAAGCTAACACTTCAGTGATAGCTAGTGATTTTGTATTTGTGTAGACGAATAGCAAAGAATTTAAATTGCATCATATGAGCTACTAATGCTGTAAACCAAACAAGAGAGACATACATTTGACTGGAGAAGAAGTTTGACTAAATAGTTTATGGGAACCTTGTAAACCAAAGATGATGGTAGTTTTGCCTTTAGGTTCATCATGGATGTAACTGAACAATTTCCTACCTGTTTGCATATGACATCGCTTTCATACTGGGGTACCATAATGCGATTGAAGAATAATGGACCAAAATACTCAAGCTTTCACTGATGTCCGCTTATTTTTCAGACCATTACCACAGAATATGGGTGTGTATTTCAGTCCTTGTAAGAAGACAGAGAAAACAGCATGTCCCTGTTGGGAGTCAGGAGCCAGATTTCCATTGGTGATGCAAATAGTGATTTATACAAATCTGTGTATTAATGGCAGGGGAGTCCCCATCCTTGAGGCCGTATGTAGGTATGAGGTTATCAGTCAGTATCTTCAGACCTTAATAGTTCACCCTGGAGTGGATGCCTTGCAAGCTGAGCAGGGCTAAATACCGGGTCCTGACAGGCACTGTTTTCTTCTGAGTCGTAGTCACTTTGGGCTGCGGTGATAGCTGCTGGCTTTGCAAATTGCTGGGCTGGTTGTGGATGCTAAAATATCGTCTCTTCGTTACCAGTCTTGCTGCTGAAGACTATCACCCTGTAATCTTGTAGTGGAAATAAGCGTGCTTACTCCATCCACTACAGGCCCAGCTGGAAGGTTTGATTAAAACAACTGATAACCTTGCAGACTGGACTAATGTGAATGAGGGAGGAGGGCTCATACAGTCTCTTTCGCTAGCAGGGCTCTGCAAGCAGTAGCCTGCAAAAAATGGGTTATGAGGAGCAGCCAGGAGTGGTAGCAACTTCATCCTACACAGCTAGATCTGAAAGAGGATACACGCATGCAGAAAAGCTTGTTCTTACTCAGAGTGCTGCTGCGTCAATTCATATTGGTATGGGAAAGAGAATACGACTTCCCCTTCTCCAAACACATTACTAGTACCATTTTGTATTTTAGCTGGTAAGCTGTGCCAGTATAATGAATTTTAATATCCAGATTGGTATCTCTGTGCTAGGAGGTCTGTATTCACCTGATAGTTTTGCTAAAAGCATCACACCCTTTACTGAAATCATTACGTGGCTAGAAAAAAACAAGGCTTGAAAAGTTATATAGGCAAGTGTTTATGTGGTTTCTCGGTAACGTTGCTTCAGACAGGTAAATAACTTAAAATGTTAAGTCAGAATATCTTCTTTTTTTTTGAATAGTGTAGACTGCTCATAATAAATATAGTAGCATAAATAGGACAGATACTTGTTTTTACCTTTGCTGCAGAGTACAAATATTGAAAAGGTGTCCTAGAGCTTTGTTGACTGTGTATTGGTTTTGTTTCTGGCCTGCAGTTTGCAGAGACTCAGAAAAGGAAGTGAAAAGTATTTTACAACTTGAATGAGTTTTAATATCTAACAGACTTGTTTCAACATCTGTACAGGAGCCTGCGGTGAACATGAGTATTCTGAAAAGAAAAGCTTCATGCCTGCTTAAATGCTATTGTAGGTTTGCTTGTTTAGCATCAGCAAATGGAGTGGCCTGGGACCTCAAGACTCATGACTAGGAGAGTGGTGTACTTCAGAATGACTGTAGTTTACAGTCATTTTTTCTTATTTCTGTATACTGTTGGTTTCATTAATACAAATATTTTTTTGCTTTTCAGAGTACATTGCAAAACCATCATGAGATAGATATATATATATAGCGTAACACTTGCTGAAAAGAGTATACCTCGTCAGGGTTAGAGGGAGATTTCAGAAGCATTTCTGTATAAAGAGACCATTTTGAATCATAACATCTTGCTTCAAAGGAAATTCCCTCATGCAGTGTATTAGCACAATGAAGACTATTGCTGTCTTTGTATTGCATATTTAAATTAACTTCTCAGCCATAAATGAAAGGTTATAAAGGTAGCAAACAGTAAAATGAAGAAGCAGCTGTACTTTATGTATTTGTCAGGTGAGAAAAAATACAAATAATATGATGATGAGATTAATATGGCTAGGTGTGGATAGGGTTTATAGCATCATGCACTGTGCAAGTTGAAGGGGATTTTGTGGGAATGAGGAGCTACCAGCAGGTGTAGTTTTTTTATTTGTGATGATAGGTCTGGTAAGTGAAGAAAAATACATACATGGCATAGTTTCTCTGATACTAACAGTGCTGTGCTCGCTTACACCTGCAGATTGTCCTGCAGTTTTGGTTATAGCAATAGTATCAGTTGGATAAAACAAATTATGCACACATTTGTCCACAGTCTTTACAACACTAATTGCGGCTGCTTGTGCTTCTCTGCTCTCTACACTGTTGAGCATTACTAATGTGACTAATATTCCCCAAAGCAGTAGTTATGGGACTCTTAATGCTATGCTAGGGAAAGAGACTGTTCTAAGGGTGTTCAGGACCTCTGATGGAGCAGTTTTCAACAATAACACATTCTTTGAAAGTATTGACAATTCACAGAATATAAGGCCAGTACTTCACATTGTTTTTCCTTCTTGCTGACAGTTTTCCTTCCTGTGTCTGCAAAGAAATGTCATTCATCCTGGGGAGTACAGGAAAAGGCAGAAAGGTGAAAATAGTAGTGCCAAAGACAGGAAAAAGATAGGAAACCGAAACTGTTAAGAAGAACTAAGACTTTTTGATGTTTCAAAACACAGTCAATGATTTAGCTTCTCAGTATGTTATTTGTCCTCCACTTTCTCAAACTGGTAAGTTTCTAAAGTGTCCCTTATCGCATTTTATGAGTACTAGGTCAAAATTTCTAATGAGCGAGGAAGTGTGATAGACAGCAAGTGGGATATGATGATAATTCTCAAGAGAAGTAGCAAAACTAATTCTAATACTAACTCCAGGAGCAGCTTTGCTTTGTTTTGTTTCTAAACAGGAGATACCTGGAGATACGTTCAAGGTAAGATTTAAGTGTTGTATTGAGCAAGGAGACATTAGAAGGTGGTACGTTCTCCAGCTGCACATCCAGGAGAGAGTTTTACACAGTTAGGTTTCGAAAGATGTTAATGACATGTATTGTAAAATAGGTAAAACCATGGGACAGGCATCAAACATGCATCCAAATTCGATGCTAGCTGTTGCACAAAAAATATAACCTATAGTACTTCCATACCGAAAAATACCCAAAATGAAACTGAAGGATGCTACACATCCCATCAGTCACCTCACGCAACATTCATAATTCCATAATCAAATTTTGCCATTTAATGAATGAATCAAATATGTAAAGAGTCCCCATATTAGTTGCAGTACAAGAAATGGGTAGAATATACAGCAGGGTATGGTAGGAAGAAATATGACCTTTATGGGAATAGGTTTTGGGCTTGTCCATAGATGAAGGCTAAGCTGAGAGCAGAGGTTAGAATAATACCACCTCTGAGATGTACCTTCAAGTTTGAGCACTAGCTGCTGAATGGCACTACATTTTTGTGGTTTACCTGTGTCGCAACTACCGGCTGATCTAAATTTGTAGAAATACCTCTTCCATCTTAAAACCATCATGAATGGATCTTAGAAAGGCATCTTTTCTCTTTTGGTACTTGGAAGGAATAGCCATGATTAAGAGCAGTTTCTTAGGTGTGTAATGCTCCAGGCATTGGGGAAACCGCAGCGTGGTTTCGAGCACACAACATCCTGGTCATTTCCTCCATGAGGGGGCAGGCTGGTAAGAGAGAGCAGGACAGACGTCTGTAGCAACATTAGCTGGTGTGAGGTCCTCTTGGTTAAAGGACAATCTTCTAGTCAGGCATGCTGCATAGTCAGCAGCTGGAAACACCACCACTTTTGTTTCAAGTGGCCTCGTGTAAACGATGGGAGACTTGTAGGTGTCAAAAATTCATTGTTCTCTTCCTTAACCACAGAAATCTTATGCAAGATGAAATCAGGCAATCTAGATGCAATTAAACTAAGTAGGGAAAATGTTGGGCAATACCTGCTGACGTTGCTATCGCTAGACATAGACCGTATGTGACTGCCATCGACTGAAGTATGTAAACTTTACTGAGCTGTGGTGTGCTGCGAAGGTTAAGGTTAGTCATGCTGGAACCCTAGCAAAAGGTCTCTTGAAGCACACCCACCTCTGTGGTGTTCAATACCCAAAAGAACCGAAAAGGCAGAAGTTTTCTCTAAGTGGGGATGTCCAGGTCGGCAGGGTAGTCATCAAGCTGAGCACTGGTGTGGCTCTGGAACCTGCTGCTCTTCAGAAGAGCCAGAGCCTCGATGGAGAAGGGGAACCCTGGCGAGGGTGCACACATGCTGTAGCTTTAAATCTGTAAAGGGACGCCTGGCAGAAAGGGGCTGAAAAACTCTGCCAGGAGTAGGAGGATGGGGGAAAAGCGGTTTAGGGTGGTAGTTCCCGAAGTCTCTGACTGATGGATGCCTGTAAGCCTCATTCTTTCTCTGGTACCGCCACTGAGCTGTTTCGTCAAACCTTTAAAAGAGACACTGTTGAAAACAGTGTTTTAATAGACTTTTGCGGGCCAGCCTTAGAGCGTTTAGCCTGGCCTGGTGGACCATACTTTGGGAGTGCCTTCTTAAGGGGAATTCTGGTCTACTTATTGTAATAAAGTTCTCAATTCATTGTCAGAAGACTGAAACTCTTTTGGGGATTCTGCACTATTGTCATTTGACATGGTGGCTGTCGGGGATTGTGGATGGTTTAGAGGCATATGGGGGGTATTGGCCTATCACAGATTCCCTGGGAGCTGCTGTGTGCCATGGGGGGCCTTGGAATCTATTCTCTCTTGCAGAAGGGGCATGCTCTGCCACCCCCAAGGAACAATAACGTTGAGACAAAGAACATTTTTTCCAGATCTCTTTTGCAAACATGGAGCTGAGTGTAGAACCCTTTCTGAGCCGAGAGGGAGCTGCAGAATTTTGTGTGCTCTACCGTGAAGCCAGGACTAATATTGGGCAGAGGCTTCTTTGGAAGGTGATGTTTTGGGACCATCTGAGTGCAGATGGTTCTTGCTACTCTAAAACCAGAAAAAGAGCTCCTGAACTCTAGACAGAAGATTTTCCATCCTTGTCGTTAAAACCAGCTCCACTGAATTATGGAGACATGGGTAGTAAAAGGTAAAGCACTTGGAGAATGAGTGCTCTGAAGCCATAGGAGGAAGACTGATTCATGAGTAAATAAGCTAGTTTTGATGGAATTCCAGGATAGCTACCGCATAACCGAGATCAGTTGTGGGTCTACAGCAGGTGTGGAATGTGTGGGACAAAGACACAGCCATATTCTCTCAAGTGGTATCTTTTTAGGGGATGGTCAAATGAGACAGAATGAGCAAACGTACCAGCTCACCACTACCAAAAAGATGAGATCCTCTACCCTTCTCTCCCTTTCTTTTCCCATCATATACTTTGTGTTTTCTCTGACACTTTTATCACTCCAGGAACTGGTTTAATTCACTTAAATAGCAGACTATTTATGCAATTTATGTAGTGGGTAGTTTTCTGAAATTTCAGTCAATCAAATCAGGTCATAGATTAGACTGATGCCTCAGCCATAAAATGTGACAGTGGATTATGTGGCTTTGAGAAGGGGAGGAGGAAAATAGGAGCTGGGGCATAGAAAAAGAGAAGCAGAAGAAGAAAGGGGAAGACAGACCTAATACTTTCACTTGCAGGGAACCATTTATTGGGTTTATCTACCCATCAAACTTATGCTGTGGCTTTATGCCACTTAAAACAAATTTTCCAATTAAAATTGAAGAGTTTTCCTTACTAATTTTTCTAAACGCTTTTTTTCTCTTTTTTGCTTGCATGAGGAACTGATAGGTAAACTTCATTTTTAGCTCTTCACATGCCTGAATTTTTCTGAACTTTGCTGAATTTCGTGACCTAGATGTCGGTCTTCTCTTGTTTCATGAGGTATGTTCCATGTCTTCCATAATTAATTTTTTTTTCACATGAATCATTTTATCTCTAATAAAATCTTCAACCAAAGAAAAAATAGATAAGTAGAAGTCAAACAGTAACAAAATACTGAATATCAGCCATATGGGACTCAGATTTAAAATGTGGAATAAACTTCACTGCTTTACTGCATGCAGTTGTTTCTGTGGACATTCAGATTAGAACAAAAAGAGATGGTCCATAAATACAATGGTCTTTAGAAGCAATGGCTAATAGGGAAAGGCAGGTCAAATATCAACCAACAATTTTAGCCTCAGTCCCATGAGGATTGTACACAAACAGCTAAATATAGGAGCATTCTTCTAAATTCAGACAAATTAATTAAGGCCAGAGAGAATTTTATGTGGTTCAGAGCCCACTAGGAAAAGCAAAGTCATATAATTTTGTTAAGTCTGATTTCTTGTTCTCATTGAAGAAATTGACTTGAATGACTGATAAATTCAACACTCTGTTGACCAGAAGAAAAACCTGTCCCTTTCCCCAAGGACTGTAGACTTTTCTTCACTGCTGAAGATCCTTCTCTCTGTAATAGAACCTTGGGTTTTAAATTTTGGAGCATTAGACTTCCTATATACTCTGTTCTTCTAAAATTGTGTTCCTGAAAGGATAACAAAATACAACAACAGCTAGACCCCTTTTTAGTGGTACAAGCATTAGCGATGCAGGGATCCTACATTTAGACTTCAGAACATCTGTCAGGGAGTGGTTCTTTCTATTCTGGCACTGAGTAAGGTAACAGAGATTGAAAAAAAATCTTTCAGAATCACATATCTTTGCAGCCAGCTCACACCTTTGGCTGTGTACCCTCACCACTGGCCCTTGGTAGCCTTTTGCATACAACTTTGATGCAGCTGTTTCAGGGTTCCTTTTCCCCCTACATGCCAAATTATAACTACGCTTGGTCTTTGGATGGGACCAGACTCTGGGGTTTTTGTCTTTAAACTGTTGTTACTTATAATTACCAGTAAATGAAAATTTTCAGTGGACACTGAAACAGCTGGCAGTGAGAAGGGACTAGGGGCAGACAGACCCACTGGCAGGGAAGGGGCTAGAACACTGGGACTTGGGGGCAATGAAGTTGTGACCTGCAGAGTCGAAGACCCTGGTACCAGGGAACAGGGGGACAAAGATGGGGGCACACAGAACAGTACCCGGAGAGGAAGAATGGGAAATGGTGTTATGAGGTGCACAGGGAAAATGAGGAGCATGAGAAAAAAGGGGGGATTGGGAATGTGGCGTGCTACAGCAGTTACACTGTTTTAATCTGTCAGTGTGGTATGACAGGGAATGAGCGGGATCCACATTTCTGCCGTTTCTTACACATTCTTGTCATGTTGGCTGGTTTGCAGGCATACATCAGAGCATTCATTTAAATTTTTTTATTTATATCTGAAATCTGCTCTAGAGGAATTTGTAGGTCCTTCAGCGTAGACATTTTCTTCCTTTGTCTTTGTAAAAGCAAAGATCAACCCACAACCTTTCATATTTCTTAACTAATTTTGTATTGAGATGTTTATTACATCTTTCTTGCCTGGGGAAAATCCCATTTGTCTCGAGCGTACAGTAGTTTCTTCTGTTTCCTGTGAAAAGCAGTTCTTCTCAGTAGGCTGTGCTTCAAAGATATTTGCTCTAAAATGCAGGCTCAACAAAAGCCATGCAGTTTGCTCTATCCTATCTGCTTTAAGCAATCACGTAGTAAAAGCTTCTCCTAAACCAAACAAACAATGCATTCTAAAAGCTGAGTATCTTTATAAAGGTGTCAATGAAGATGTGTAAATGAAAAGAAATCAAGTTGATGATATTTTTTAACCTACTTTTAAAACTTATTTTAAACTTAAACTTCAAGTAAATAGAAGGGTTGGAAAGGGAGGGTGAGGAAAAGGATCTCTCGCTCTTTCTTTCTCTCTTCCCAGCTTGTTTACTCTGTCCATGTGCCAGCACAGTGTGGGTATTCAGTTTCACTCTTTTCATAAGACTTTTATACAGACATGCACCGATTTTTTTTATTTCTATGATTATTGCATATGTTAGTAGGGGATGTGAAACCTGTTAAAAAAGTAGAGGATCCATACTGTAAAGCCACAGAAAAGATCCCAGGGGATTCAGGGAGACAGATGTGGGATTTGCCCCATTTCAAACCAACTTTAGGTTGGTTAGATTTCAGTGTGAGGTAGCCCCTTTAAAGAGACGGCTGCAACAGCCTGTACATCTACGGACTGCTCTTTTGGCTAATACTAGGAGTAGGTTTGCAACTTTTAACTCCAGCAGCACATACCTCCTTCTCATCATGTACGCTGCGTAACATACGATGGAGGAACAGAGTAATGATTCTCTAGATATCTGACCAATCACAGGAAATAGCTGGCACATAGACTTGCTAATCTTTAATCTGAGATCGGTTGCATGGGAGAGTTTTCTTACTTCTTCTCTCCATGGTTATAATCTGGCCTTGAGTTTTTTTACTCTAGGTAACATCTGATAAGATACTAAGAATGTGATAAGAAGCTGTTTTATATGAAATTTAACATTCCATTGAATTGTAAAATTGTCGAGCTAAAAACAGCTCTCCTGGTGTTCTGCACAGATGCAATAGCAAATCACTGAGTCACAGGAAATGATTCAGTCAACATTTCTAAACTTTCAATGTGTGTTTTATGGAAGAAACTTGATGTAAATGTTTAGACAGTTATGGTTTTGGAGATAAATATTGCAATTTTATGGAGTTTGGGGTTTGACGTACCAGATTTGTGGTGCATAGTTGTCAATTTACCGAACATCTAAAGCTGTTCAATTATTGTATTCGATTCCAGTGTGGGATGTATTTTCTTTGTCTAATGAAACGTGGTGTCATATTTGGGCATAACAGATTACACATCAGAAAATAGTTGGAAAATTAATTTTTAGTGAGCTGAGATTCCCTCTGCACTGCTGCAGGAGAACTTGCATAGGGTTCCACACAGTTCTCCTTAGTTTCTTGTCTCCTCATCTCCTATAAATACAGCACTTCAGTGATATGAGCTCTCATGACAGGTTGTTCTCTGTCCTAAATGATCTCACTGGATAAACTGCTTTAGAAGGTTAAGTTGAAATGTTTCCTTGCTCCTCATTTTAGTTTCATTAATTGCAACAGATTGCTGACAATGCAAAATTCACTTTTTCTTATGTCAGTTGCTTGCTGTTAAAGTGTACTTGTATTTTTCAAGTATTGTATTTCAGTGGGATATTCTTAAATGTTTTACTTGGTAAGAATTTGAATGGACCTGCAGTGTGCTATGGCCTAAAGGACATGAAATCAGTATTATGGTTACTGTACAAAACTATTATACCTGGTATAGTTTTGTGAATCTGAAGTAGCACTAGTAAAGCCAATGTAGATTCACTGGATTTACACTGATTTAACTGAGACCAGTCCAGCCCTAAATATTAGTATTCACAGTTAAAATACAAGCAGTGAGGCAGGAAGTTGGGGTTCTATTACTTCTTGACATTAAATATCCCATGGCAGGACTTTTGAAAAGACTTGCTAGCACCAGCACAATAGACAAATTCTAGCTTCAACCATATAATTTCCATGTGCCTAACTTGTCCTCACAGAAAAATAACCCCAGGAGAGAGCTTCTGCAGGTGAGCGAGTGTCTGCTGGTGTTTGGGAATCGGTGTTTGGACCTGAGACAGTGGAAGAACTACAGGGTGTCTAATGTTTCTGGCTGTGAGGTGAGGACAGGCATGTCAAGACCAGTAATGTCTTTGTGGTTCTAGATTTCCACCTAGAGGTGGGTTAGGCTAGTCTGAAATGGAAAAAGAGACCCCTTTAAATGTCCCTGCGGTGCTGAACCATCAGGAGGAATCAGCCACCCTAGACAACGTAGGGTGCGCGGTGACCGAAGAGTTTGGTTCTGTCCGAGCGATGCTGTACCGGGTGCCCAGGCGCTGGCAGTGAGGGGCTGCAGGGGCGGCCTCTGTGAGGAGAGGCCGGGGCTGCCCCGAACCGGACA
>JAOBAS010006688.1:0-18440 GCA_025311575.1 Elanoides forficatus | reverse complement strand
CCCCCCCAGTAATAAGACAGAGGATCTGGTTATGAATTCCCCCCCATCGTAGAAGAAGATCAAGTTTGAGATCATCTGAGGAGCCTGACTATACACAAGCCCAGGGGACTAAATGAGATGCATCCCAGGGTCCTGAGGGACTTGGCCAATATAGCCTCTAAGCTATTCTCCATCATATTTGAAAAATAATCACAATGAGGTGAAGCCCCCTGTGACTGGAAAAAGGGAAATATTACCCCAATTTTTAAAAAGCATCAGAAGAAGGACCCTGGAACTACCGACCAGTCAGCCTCTCCTCTGTGCCCACGAAGATCATGGAACAGGTCCTCCTGAAGGCTATGTCAAGGCCTATGGATGACAGGGAGGTGATTAGAGACAGCCAACATGGCTTCACCAAGGGAAAACGGTGCCTGATTAATCTAGTGGCCTTCTACAAGGGAGTGACTGCATTGATGAATAAGGGAAGAGCAAGTGATGTCATCTGTCTTGACTTCTGTAAGGCCTTTGACATGGTCCCAGACAACATTCTTGTTGCTAAATTGGAGAGATACGGGTTTGATGGATGGACTATTCAATGGATAAGGAATTGGCTGGATTGCCACATCCAAAGGGTTGCAGTCAACAGCTCAATGTCCAAATGGACATCAGTAACAAGTGGTGTCCCTCATGGGTCTGTACTGGGACTAGTACTGTTCAATATCTTTATTAATGACATAGATGGTAGGATTAAGTGCACCTTCAGTAAGTTTGCTCCAAGCTGACTGGTGCAGTTGATTTGCTGGAGGTAAGGGATGCCATCCAGAGGGACCTTGACAGGTTTGAGGGGTAAGCTCATGTGAACTTTATGAAGTTCAACAAGGCCAAGTGCAAGGTCCTGTACATGCGTCAGGGCAATCACCAGTATGAGTACAGCCTGGGGCATGAATTGATTGAGAGCAGCCCTGTGAAGAAGGACTTGGGTGTTGTGGTAGGTTGACCCTGGCTGGGTGTCAGGTGCCCACCAAAGCCACTCTATCACTCCCCCTCCTCAACTGGACAGGGGAGAGAAAATATAACAAAAGGCTCTTGGGTCAAGATAAGGATAGTTTAATAAAGTGAAAGCAAAGGTCGTGTGCGAAAGCAAAGAAAAACAAATGATGTTATTCTCTACTTCCCATCAGCAGGCAATGTCTGGCCACTTCTTGGGAAGCAGGGCTTCAGTAAGCATAGTGGTTGCTCCGGAAGACAAAAATGCCCCCCTTCTGTCTCCCTTTACTTAGCTTTTATAGCTGAGCTGGGGTCATATGATATGGAATATCTGTTTGGTTAGTTTAGGTCAGCTGTCCTGGCCATGTTCCCTCCCAAGATCCTGCCCAGTCCCAGCCTGCTGTTGAGGGGGGTGGAAATGGAGAGCCAGCCTTGATGCCAGCCCTGCTCAGCAGTAGCCACAACACTGGTGTGTTATCAACACCTTTCTAGCTACCAACGCAGAGCACAGCACTACCAGGGCTGCTATGGGGAGAATGAACTCCATCTCAGCCAGACCCAATACAGGTGTATTGGTAGATGGAAGATTAGATATGAGCCAAGAATGGGCACTTAAGAGAAGTGTGGCCAGCAGGTCAAGGGAGATGATTATCCCCCTCTACTCATGACACCCCACCTGGAGTACTGCAACCAGCTCTGGTGTCCCCAGTATAAGAAAGACATGGACCTGTTAAAGTGAGTCCAAAGGAGGGCCACAGAAATCGTCAGAGGGCTGGAATACCTCTCATGTGAAGAAAAGCTGAGAGAGTTGGAGTTGTTCAGCCTGAAGAACAAGAGACCCTATTGCAGTTTTTCAATATATAAAGGGAGTTTAGAAGAAAGATGAAGAAAGACTTTTTACTGGGGCCTGTAGTGGCGGGGCAAGGGCTAGTGGTTTTAAACTGGAAGAGGGTAGATTTAGATTGGACATAAGTAAGAAATTATTTATGATTGAGGGTGCGGAGACACTGGAATAGGTTGCCCAGAGAAGTTTTTGGTGCCCCATCACCTGATCTAGTGAAAGATGTCCCTGCTCACAGCAGGGGATTTGGAACCAGGTGATCTTTAAAGGTCCCTTCCAACCCAACCCATTACATGATTCTATGATTCTGTGGTTCTATGCTTACAAGAACCTTAGAGCTAATATTGCTAGAAAACACATGTATACACCCACACATCTATAAAAGATTAGCAAGAATTTCTTGGAGCTTAAGAAGGAACTTTAAGATTTTGCTGAATCATACTGTGTTTTAAGGTTGTTACTGCTTTTGTTGAAATAGTAGAGTTTCACAGTTGACTCTTATGGGGAGAAAATTGCATGTGTAATTGCATGTACCATTTAACCAAAAAAGGATCTGAATCAGCACATTTTCCATGACACTGATTTCCACCAGTGCCCTTCATACTGAAGTCTACTTTCTGTCCCCACTGGATCCCATTTTGATTGACTTAAATGTTAAGAGAGCTCCTGAGATTTTAATCTTTGCCTAATTTAAATGATTAGTCTTCAGCTGCTTCATGTGGTTTTTTTCTTGCCTTTCTTCTATCACTGGAATAGTTCAAAGACATCATATATGCAAAAAATATACAATTTTATTCTTTAAAGATTTTTATCTCAGTTACAATGTTCTACTGAGATTTGTTAGATTGGAGCGATGTGCTGTACTGTTTATGCTGTTATCTACAAGGTTTACAAGGCAAGTGTCCATGCTGTGGTAAAGAAGCAGGAAATAAAGTTCCCTACAAAATATGGGCCTATAGTGGTCACTCACAAAGGCAGCACCATGTGTACTCAGTCCTTTGGGAATGTCAGGGATTGATTCTGCCTGGCCTCCACATGAGGAAATAATCTTATATACACCCACACTACACTCCTCCTGCCCATCTGCACAGTAAAGCTTTTTAGCCTTATTCTCCTCACTCAGTTCTTGGATCTTTGGGTATTCATCAAGGAGGCATATGTCTCCTACCGCTAAGAGCTGCTGTCCCCTTCGCTAACACTCATCAGTGTTACAGTCTGAGAAAACTGGACAGTAATATATGAACAAAAAGTCTAAACCCACAGCAGCCCTTTGGACTACCGACATAGCCCTAGAGATCTGGTTGTTGGGCTGTTCCTTCCATAACTTATGTCAGGATGGAAGCTTGACTAAACCACCTATGAGTAAAATCATTATATATAGTCTATTCATTGGCAAAATGTTATAACTTACATGAGGTAGCCAACGGATGCCACTAACCCATCAGATGGCAAGAGAAATCAAATGGATATTTGAATATCTAAAGGACGATGGATATTTTGTTATTTTTAGCTATATAATCTTGTAAACATATTAAAATAATTTAATATAGTTCAGAGCAAATTTGACTAGTATGACTAGTATGACTTTCACTAACCTTCCTTATGAGAATTCCTTATAGTGAATGTCACAAGATCTTTAAACAAGTTCTTTGAAGAGAACATCTTTGGCAGGATCAAGTTAATTGCCCTAAGATGTGATGGAACCCTTTGGTTTGCTGGCTGTGTTCTTCTTCATTTTCTCCTTACTGAAACACTCCTCCTTCCTTCAGAAATGCATCATTATAATCTACATATTTGTCTTGATGTGACAAAGACATACATTCTGAAACAAATTATGTTAGGCATTTCCTTTTCAGCTGATGTTTTATTTCCAGAACATTTGTTGTATAGTTCTCTGTTAATGATATTATCTTTCACTAATGTCAGAGGCTTTAAAAGACCACAACATATTTGCTTCATTTTTTTGCAAACTGTCATGGATATCACAAAACCAGAACAGGAAAGTTGTTTTTAATTAAAACCAGGTTGGAACACAAATAACAAAAAGAAAAGAAATTTGGCTGTAAAACCTTGGGTTTACTACTAAACTGCCCCCTAGCACAGCTATTACATTTTACTATGGGTCCCGGTAACGAAGTAGGATATTAGTTCTGCTTAGCCAAGGTATCTGATTAATTGGTATGAATTGGATAATGACTTGATTTCTCATGGATTTAATAGCTGCCATTACAGGAAAGATTGGCTTGTTGTCAGCCAACAGCATTAGCTTTCCCTCAATAGTGGTTAAAGGTCATAAAACAGCACTTAGTTTGATTTATTTTATTAATCAAAACCATATGTGTTTTATAAAGGTCTCATGATCTTGCATTTGATATCTGCAGTCTGATGTGACTCCATCAGCCTTTAAAACCTTCAGCACCTTGAGGAACTGTTCTTGGATACTGCTGGCATTCTCTTCAGAGAACACACCTTAAACACACACTTCAAATTTTGCAAGTAGAAGCAAAGCTTACTTAATTAAAAATAAAAGTAAAGATTATAAACAATTGATGAAGTCAGTAAGACTTTACAGGGACATGAGTGTTGGCTGCAAATTGGGAGATTTGTGCCGAAAGGTCCACTATTTTATTTCAAGTAACCAATTGCATCACTGCTAAAATTTCCGTTGACCTATGCAGAACACTTTGTATCATTAAAGGGCTCAATTAACTTTAGGTCCATTTTATTAAGATAAAAGGCATTTTTACTGAATTAAAAAGAACATAAAGTTTGTCCTGTACTTTTGTCCTGTACTTTTCCCTAAAGTCACACAAACGTTTCTCAAAAAAATATTGCAAGTAATTAAAAAACTTCTGTTCCATGACTTAACAACAGAGATAATTGAGTAATAAGCCTATGGTTAGATAATACTGCTGAATCACAAAGCTTTTTTTTTGAAGAATGGAACAATAGCTGAAGTTCTGAATTCAATTGGCAGCTGTTCTCAGGAAAAGGGGAATTTACGTGACATAAGAGGAATTTAAAACAACCCCCCCCAAAACTTACAGAAAGGAAGGAATAATTAACTCTAGCCTGTTATCCAAGAGGAAATCTTCAATATGAAAATTAATAATTTCAAACATTCTTTTGCCTTTTACTATAATGATATCTACAGTTTTCCCTCAGACTGAAATGTAAAATATTAATTTAATCATGGTGATCTAGGACAAGAATGCAAATGGAACATGGCCAAGAAGGAATTGTCATTCTGACATTGAAATTTCATTTCTTAAGCAAGAATCCTGTGTCTTTATGGAGTTCTCAGATTTTAATGAAGTTATGCATGGATTGAGAGGTTTACTTTATAGACAAAGCTGTGGAACTGGAGCTTGCAGTAGGGAAAAGAAAAGGAATTCCCAGCTGCAGTATGCAAGAGAATAAAGAGTATGTTTAGTAAGACATTTCAATTCTAATATTAAAGTAATAGTACCATTTCAAAATATTGAACATTAATTACCTAATGGATTGCACTGAGAGAAAGTAATAGTCACAGAGCTGTAGATTGTCTGAAAATATTACCTACGTTTCAGTTCTTGCTCAGAAAGTATATGATTGTCAGGAACCATTTAAACAATTATGTTATACTTTAGCCCCTTCTTAGAAAAAAGGCAGTAGCATACATTTATATATGTTTTTTCTAAGAAGGATGTGATGTTCCTGAAGTTGAACAATTTGAGGTTTGGGGGTTTTTTTGGGGGGAGGAATATTTTGAAAATTACTGTGCAAATATTAACAGTAAATTTACTGGAAGTATTACATTCAGTACTAATAAGAGTAGTGTTAGTACAATTTACAAGCCACCTGCTCAGAAAATGGTTTGTTACACAATGTCAGTTATGTCACTTTTAGTTTCAGTAGTTAGGCAGACAAAAGGTAAAGAAGAAAAGCAATTTCCTTTACAAAATTTGAATTTGTAAGGATTTTTGTTTCCAGAAGGTAAGTATAGCTGACAAGAGGAATCAAGTATGAGTTCTAAGAAATTTGTTGCTGAAATAAATACATTATATTTTTAAGCAATAAATTCCTTTTTGTGAGACTGTAATTTCTCTAGGCAGGTGAAGCTTATTGATCCTTTTGAATGTGTGTTCAGTCTGTCTTATCTACCTATTCACTTGTTTGACCCACATCAGTGTGAGCAGTCTATAAAAATGTTGATGATGTCTGAAGGTTTGCATTTAAATTTATCATAAATTAAATCAATATAGAAAAATGAATACAGAGATGTGAGGAACAGATTATGTGAAAAGATGAAAAGTTCCAGCTCTAAATTAGTAATTGGTATAGAATGCTGCAGCACTACACCATGTATTTAGGTTGCCAGGACAATAACTAAGATGGGAGTAAATGAAGGTGAAAACACCCCCAGCAAACTGAAAGGTATGAACACCAAATGTACTGTGTTTGGCTGGGATGGAGTTAATTTTCTTCACATCAGTCTATATGGTGCTTTTTAGACTGGTGACCAAAACAGGGCTGATGATAATATTTTAGCTATTGCTGAACATGGCTTGCACAATGTCAAGGCTTTCTGTTTCTCACTCTGCCCCACAGCGAGCAGGCTGGGAGTGGGCAAGAGGTTGGGAGTACACACAGCTGGGACAGCTCACCAAAACCGACCAAAGAGATACTCGATGTCATGTAACATCACACTCAGAAATAAAACTGGGGGGGGGGGGGATTTTTTTCAAAAGAGTGCTGTTGTTTGAGGACTGGATGGGCATTGATCTGCTGGTGGTGAGTGATTGCTTTTGCATCACTTGGGGGTTTTTCTTTCTCCCTCTCCTGCACTTACTAAACTGTCCTTATCTTGACCCATGAGTTTTGTTGCTTTTTGCTTTCCTAATTCTCTCCCCCATTCCACTGGGAGGGTGAGCGAGTGAATTGGTGGGGGCTTAACTGCCAGCTGGGGTTAACCCATGGCACCACGATAAGAATAATTGCAAAACAAGAATAGGCAACCATTAGTGTAATATTTCCTCCTGTACCTTTTAAAATGGGTGTAAAATAAATGCAAGATAACCATGAATGAGTCCCAGAACTCTTGCTCAACAACTGCTTATGCTATTAGATCTTACCTTTTAATTTCTTCAAGACTTCAATAGGAATTTTGCCTGACAAAAGACTGCAGGACTTGGCTGCAAACATAAGGCAACATTATAGATGACATTTTTAAAAATGTGGATGTGATGGAAATTAGATTTCTGGCAATTTCATTATGCCTAATTCCACTGACAGATAAGTAGTAAAGCCATGGTTTCAATGACCAAATCTATACCACTAAAAAGAAAAAAGGAACATGATTCAGCTTTGGAGCATTTGTTGTGGATACTACATAAATTTTAAGTGTGTTCGGTTTACTGGCACTTTCCAAGAAGATTCCAAAGCATAATTTTGGGAAGAGCACATGCCAAAGACCATTCACAACAGGCAGCATGGATAGGTCGATAGTGGTTTGTTTCCCTCTGTTCTGTGTAATCCTTCAGCATTATCCATTTCCACAATCAAATAGAAAAACATAAGAAAATAATATTAATGTGTGAGAGTTACTTAAAACTGAGGGGAAATCCAGGGTCAAGTGTTATGTAAAGCAGATGCACCCAGGCTATGCCACTTGGCTTCTGGGCTAGTCGTCCCTGATCCTATGTTATTTATCAGTATAGATGGAGCTAATGTTTCCACAGGCTATTTACCCTAAGCATGTGATGTAATTGCGTATTGCAATGTATAAATAGCAATATGAAGTTTTATCAGGTTAAGACACATGTTTGCAGAAAGACTGAAAAATTCCGATGACAGCATGACAACTTTTAGTTTCCAAACCGTGCTTTCATTAAGAATGAATACTATTTTTTTTTTGTACTGAATGCACAACACAGTGTAGACTAGTATATTCATTCATTTATCAGGTAACCTTTAACAATACCTAGGTATTTACTGTTTACTTCCTTTCTTCATGTTATAACTGGTTCATTCATCTTTGCATAGACCAGTCTTAAAAGTAAATTTGGTTTAATTGCTCCTACTGTCTACAGCTGTAATGCTACCTGTGTCTATACTCAGGTTACCAAAGTCATGTGGCTCAAGTTGGTTTCATCTGTCCTACCAGTAAGGATATAGCACTAGGTTAGAGCCAGTCCCCCTTGGGGCCTGAGTAAGCCTGACTGTCCTCACATAATGTTTTGGTTTATTCTGAATTAGAACTAGAATGTGATCGAAAAAGCAGAGGCAGGTGATCTGGGCTCAAGTGTGTACTGGCCATATAGGTGAGGTGACCAGCCACTTCTTTATTCAGCAACCCTTCCATATAATATCTCTTCAAGCCAGTGGGATCCTAGTCATTGTTAGTCATTCTAGTTATAGTAAAATGCTATGTAGAGCAGAACAACTCTAAATAACTTTGCTTGCAATTAAACCATGCTAAAGCTGAGAAACATCAGACTGACTTTGAACATTTTGGAAGACATTCATGATTTTACCTTCATCTGTACGCTCATAATACAAAAAGCACCGAAACCTGGTAGCGTATCTTTTAGGCTTTCCTACATTTTCTTTCTTTATGTATATATTTCTTTCTTTCATAGTAGTAGCACTCACTTTTTGCTGCATAAGTACGGTTTAAGCCAGTGGCTGGTCCAGTTCTTAAAGCAACATGTCTGTAGACAGCACAAAGGGGAAGAGCACAAATATTTTGCTTTTTGCAAAAACTGTATGCAAGTCTTTTTGTCTTACATCTCATATGCAACGTCTTGGTAGAAAGTGAGCTGTACTTTCACTTGGCTGGTTGCAAAGGGTTTATTATCAGAAATCAACTCCTTTTCCTTTCTCAGGTTCTAGCTTTGCTGTAGCACTTACTAAACTACCCGTCAGCTTGTATAAAATGGCTGCAGATAAGCCGTAGACACACTGCAGTGATCCTAGATCACACTTATGAGTGTCATTGCCCCTTTTGCTCAGATGCCCAGTTGGTCTGTGATGTGGCTGGTTCTGTTTTAGTAATGCAGATGATTAAAAATGTCACTGTTCATATTGCTACTGTACTGATTTGTAAAAGAGAAGAGCATTCATACACCTGACTAAAATGTCAATTGCTTCAGTAACAGAATAAATGTGGTTTTTTACAAGAATCTCCTTGACAGCTGAGTACTTTGAATACTAAATCATTATTATTATTATTATTATTATTATTATTAATTTTAAACAGCTGTTTACTGAAAGATCTGTATTCCAGTTGATATCCTGCTGACATTTCTTCTTGTAGATTTTTTTTTTTTTTGTAATAGTAAGTGCTTCCAATTACGTTTGGAGGCATTTAGCAAAACCAGTAGGAAATTCCTAGGAGAGGGAAGAATCAAACTAGCAGACCTAGATCAGGCTGGAGAAAGACATCCTTGTCTCCGCTCCAGTTTGACAGCTGTGAACTCTGTTCTAAAGCTCAGTGACTGCACTCACAGCAAACAGAAATGAGGAAGCAGTGATTTCCCAGCTTCCCTCATACCAAAGTGGTCTGGGAGTGCCTGAAGTACACGACCCTTGCACAAATCTTTGTTTTACTGAATTTGAGCTGGAAGTAGGCTCCAGTAGCCCTCTGGTCTACAAAACTGCAGCATTTCTTATTCTCTTGTGCTGAACCCAGTCCACCATGTGCAATAACTTAAATATTGACTTGAAGCATGGACTTTATTTAATTATTTCACATGGATGCATAATCACTACTGAATTACAGTATTTGCCTGCCCTGGCGAATGTTTACATTATGGAAATGGAGTAACATCAACTGGAAACACTGAGAGCAAGCTATTCCAGAAACTCTTATGAAGCAATGGTTAGGTCACTCTTATTATAAAAGATTGTATTTCAAAGTCCTGCTTTAAATTAAATAGAAGCCAGATACACATGAAGGTGGGTCTAGGATGGACATAAAGACAAGTGTCTCACAACTTCAGAGGAACGCAGGAATGAGTGGGCTACTTGAAGAACTGGAGATGGTTTGGGGGACAGATATTCTTAGAAAGAAGAATAGGTGAAGAGATTGTCAAATGTTGAAATCTGGAATGACCTGAATTATCTAAATGCTTTGGTGCCTTCAGGACTCTGATTGTAAAACAGATGCAGAACAGTACAAATGCTAGCACACAGGACATTTTATTTGTGGAAAGTCAAATGTCCATAGAGGTGGGAGACTGCTGAGCTGGGAATTATTCAGGATAAAGATAATAAAGTGGAAGTTAAGTAGATAAATTGATTCATGAACTGAATTGAAGATCACTGTACTGCCAGTTTACCCCTAACATACGTGATAGTTCAATACAGAAGCTAGAAAATTTGAATAGATCTCTGTGGAGCTACCATGGAAAAATATCCAGACAGAAATGCCAACAAAGAAATTAGAATTTAAATTTTTCTCTATGTAAAGTGCCAGTATAAAGCATAATGTGCCAGAACTCGTTAGCAGGATAAAACATACTATGAGTGCCAAGCAAACTAGCTACAAGATGCCTTAAAAAATATTTTTATTGTCCCTAAAAACATTGTTCTAAAGAATTATCTAAAATAAACAATTTTTATTATATCAGAAAAAAACAACCTAGACTCTCTTGATCTAGCAGCAAGTTTGTTGTATCAGTAGCTCATTGTCACTTGCTTACATGTCACACTGATAGTACCATCTTTTCTACATACACAGACTGTGAAACATAACTTCAGAAATTCTCTATTTCAAGCCAGTGAGTACTGAAAAACAAATATTTCCCTAGTAATATTCTAGGAAGTGTGGTGTTACTTAATATACCTCACATCTTCAAATTTAAAAAGAAAAATAATCAAAAAGTGTATTAAAAAGAAGACAGGCTTAGACATCAATCACTTCAGATGCTCAGAACATCTATAATTATGACAATGACCACTGAAGTTGTCATCATTTTCTGAGCAGTTTGGGCGTTATTTTTGTCTGTGAGCTAAGACTCAAAAGACATATTTAAGTTTTCTATTTTTTCTGAATCATCAAACATACTTATTTTTTCACTCATATGTCACAGATACCTTTTTCTGGTCTAGTGTATATAACTAAAATATTCTGAATTGGAAAGAAGGTACTCAGCTGTAGTTTAAATTTTAAAGGTTAATTTCAATGCCAAGACCCTAGTGGAATGACAAACAGCAAAGTATACATCAACAGCCAAGGAAAAATGGTCCTGAGAAACAGTTTAATAGTTTACTACAGTAGTGAATAGTCTTCTTGCCACTGTGGACCACAGAACACTATCTTCCATTATACAAAATGTACATACTGAACACTTCATAAGCTCTTCATAAGGCAGGGAGTGTTCGGGGACAGGTCACAAGTAGGAGATGACAATGCCATACTGCTTGCTAACCTCTGTCGTTTGCCTTGGCACACAGGGGGAGGAAGTTGTGCTATATTAACTTCATGATGATGAGGTAATTAACTTGTAGTCAGTACTTTGTGCTGAGATCAGAAATTAGGTATACTGCTATGAAAGTGAATACAAATTCTGACTTCAGTGTGAGATACCAACAAAAAGAAGAGATGGATTGGCAGAGATATCTGAATTATATCTCAACTACAATCTTCAGGAGACAGAACTTGTTCACTAGCACCAAATAAAGGCCTTATATTCAGGGATGGAAGCTCTGTCATTAAACTTCAGAACTGATAAAATCACAGTCTTCCACTTTTTTCTGAAGGAAAATATGACAAATATGTAAGTAGGAAGGAAAAGGAAGAACTGTTCAAAAGTGATCAGGTGATTAGGACAATTATCCAGGAACATTCAAGTTCAAATCCTCAATCTAAATCTGAAAGAAGCAGCATTTGAACTTCCACCTCTTACGTCCAAGGTGAATAGTACAACCATATTTACTGGCTATGCTGGACTTGCATATTCTCTTATTTCAGCTGTAACTGTCTGAGGTATATTATTTCTAACATGCTGTGTGCATCTGTTTATGCACTCCAATATTAATGTAATATTTAAAATAGCAAATAAAATTAGGTAAGTTGTCTTTTTCTTGAAGGCAAAACTAGAGTAGAATGTCCTATTGAGTAAAATATGCCTCAAGCATTTATATTCCAACTTGGTGAAAACTGAGAAAAGCAGGTTTATGAACTGTGCTGCTTGCATTCCTTGATTCTAGTACAGGATGTCAGCTTACGCTTCAATTCACAAACAAGCACAATGGAAACTGTAACATGGCCCTTTCTGCTTTCTTCCAGTGTGGGCTGAATACTAATGTCATAATACAATCAAACAAGGCAAAATAGTTGTCTTGAAAACCCTCAGAAGCATGTTACAGTGTTAGCTTGGTGGTATTACAGGTAAGTCTCACTATTCATTTGCTTGCAGTCTTCTGTAAATTGAATCTCTCCAGTCCAAAAAGGAAGAAAATAAAATAAAAAGGACACAAAGAAAATAAATCTGTTGTCTGACATTTTTTAGAAGTTTGAAAAAAATATTAAAACATCATTCTCTTTTCCACAGTGAAGTGTTTTGAGGGGGTTTGGAAATCAATTTACACTTTGTGTTTGTGAGTAGGTTATCTTTTTGATTAAAGATTCTTTTCTTGTTTCCTCCTGGCTGTTCAGTGGCAATTCTGTAAGTCAGGGGCTGCATTTGGACTTGTGGAGGGCATACTGAAAATTGGCATTTGCTGCCTAATGAGGATTTGTGAATGCATGAGACTACCTCATCACTGGGCAGCAGGTTAAGAGGTTCAGCTTTGAAATAGGTAAAAATATACCAGAAGGGAGAGGGAAAAGAATAGCATAAAATGTTTTTGGTGTGTGTTTTTGGTGAAAAGGTTTGTCAGTTATTTTTATTTTTATTGTAAGGGGGAAACTGCAGGAGGGCAAGTGACTCAGGTCTATTCAACCTCCTGCTCAAAGCAGGACAGCCCAGGGTCTTGACCAGTTGAGTTCTGGAAAATCAGCAGGGAGGGAGATTCCTCTGCTTCCCTGTGCAGCCTCTTCCAGTGCTTGACCCCTGTCACAGTGAATAATATATCCAATGAGAATTTTTCTTCCTGCTGACTGTGGCTACTACCTCTTGATTTTTTGCTGTACACATCCAAGAGAGAAATCTGGCCTTTTCTTCTCTATAACTCCCCTCTAGGTAATGGAAGACTGAAATTAGATTCCTACTTAGTTACCCTTGTTTTCTCCATGCTAAGCAAACAATGTTTCTTCACCCTCTGCTGATATGTCATGTCCTTCAGCCTCTCTAACCATATTGATGATTCTCCTCTAGACTCTGTTGATATCTCTTTTACCAGGGATCCAAAACCAGACACAGTACTCCAGATGAGCACACTCAGTTCACAATCACTAAATGGAGAAGAATAACCACGACCCCCAATTTGAAGTCATCCAAGAACCTTATAAAGGTGAATCCTCATTGAGGTCACCGTCAAAGTTGTCAAATAGTATCAGCCCCATTACCAATTCCTGAGGAACACGACTTATAATTGATCACTAGGTACACTTTGAATCATTGACCACTACCCTTTGAGTCTGACTATCCAGACAGTTTTTTCACCCACCTCGTATTTTACCCATCTAATCTTTATCTCTTCAGTTTGACTACCAGGACTCTGGTATGGAAACCTTGATATAATCAAGGTAAATGCAGTCTACTGCACTCTCTTCAGCCACAGAGCCGGTCATTTATGCAGAGCAAGGAAAACACAATTTGCCCTTGAGAAACCGATGCTGGCTATACCCAGTCACTTTTTCTTCCTTCACATGCCTAGAAATAGCTTCCATAAGGACTAGCTCTATAATTCTGCCAAGAAGTGAAGCTGACTCTTCTGTCTGCCTAATAAAAAGATTTTGGAGTTGCTTACTGTCTGGGGCCTCTAGGTAGGAGGTTAAGTAATCAAGATTAGATAACCTAAATTTGGGCATCTGTGTGTATATGTCAACTAGCTAGCTTTCCTACTATAACCAATGCAGGGAGGATTCAGGTACCTAAATGGGAATCTAGTGTCATTGGAGAAGCCTTAGGATACCTGAGACATCCCCACAGGACTAGAAGTTACAACCGACAAACTGTGGAAGAATCGTATTTTTCCACATCAGAAGCTGGAGACCAGGGAAGATGTTTCAAGGAATCTCAAATGGCAATAAATACATGTGCTTAACAAACTGAATCATGCCATGGACAACTGCTTTTGGATTTGAATCACCCTCTTGGCTCCACTAGTGGTATTAACTTGATCTCTATGGGTTGTGATGGAAGCTTAGGTTATGTTTATAGCATAAATGTAAACTTTATATTTTGAGCAGAATCTTATCCTTAATTGTCTGTACCTACTTTTCACTTCCATAACATCCTTTAACAGGGTGCTCAAAGCAAGATGAGTGCATAAAGTATTAGGTTTTAAGTAGGCCGTAGAGTCTTATTGCTTGTGTATTACGAAGGAGTGTATAGGATGATGAAAAAAATGGAATATTTTCCCTAATTCATGTGGATTTGTCAGGTCAACAAGGACTCAAATAGACACGAATTGCATGGGGACATCCTTTCAGAGTTTCCAGTCTCCCAGCAAATATTGACAACTGCTTGTATTTTTATTATATGGACCTCCAATGTACAGCTAGTTTTTGCTAAGAACGATTGGGAAACCTTTGTCAACAAGGGTCACTTCACTGATGAATATCATTCTTTACTGACAGATCTATGAAAAAGGAAAAAAAAAGTCTTCCAAAGTTTCCTCTTTTTTGATAACACAAATACTGTACCATTTAGAGCTTGTTTTTTTGTTGTTGTTTTGTTGGGGGGTTTTTTTGTATTTTTTTTTTTTCCTTTTTCTTTATCTCCTCTGAAATATACATTTTGGAATTAAAAAACATTTATAAACATAGGTCAGATCTGAAGAATGTCCTTAAAATGTAAGCAGGAGAAAGTTATGTGCAACTAAATGGAAAAACACAAGTACAACAGTCATTCCTACATCTGCTATAATACACCAAAGTTTGCAAATTGCCTGTTAGTCTAGGACAATGGCTAATGTTGCCAAAGTCTGCATCTCGTCTGTACAATTGTACTGTAAAAAATAGATAGTGAAGAAAGATTGTTATTTTAAAAGATTTTAAATTTACTCAGTTCTGGCACAAATCTAATTTGTGTTATAACTATGATAAATAACTGTTGGACTATAGCATTTACATTATTCTTAACAATCAACCCCCTTTCTTACAACAGATAAGAATAACTATTGTGATACTGCTTAGATAATTCCTAATGATAAACTCCTTTTCTTAGAGCAAATAAGAATTTGCATCATGTTTTTATCAAATCAAAATAGGGATAAAAATAATTAGTACCACTCTATAGAAGTCACTGTTTACTTTGGGAAGTATGGTTTTGTTAGAAAAGAATAGTGATTTCTAACTTAAATGAGAGTCTTTGATTTCCTGTGAAAAGAATGCACTAGATGATATGCAACTTAAAAAGAACATAATAGCATGAAAACAATAGCATGAAAATTATTTGGAAACTTTCTTCAGTTTCTGGGAGGACAAGAATTCCAGTAGTCTTTGAAATGTTAGTAATTTATCAAGACAAAGTAAAATGTCTCCAGAATAATAGCAACAGAGGAAAAAAAAATAAAAAAATAATGCTCCTGGATGTCAGCTCTTAAGATTTTAGTCAAATTACTGAATAACAAGGAACTCTTCAAGCAAGCACAATTATCAATGCTTATGAATTGGGGGGCAGGCGAGAAAATAAAAGTATATTTCTGAATCATGTAAAATGCAGTCTTTTTGTTGACCTGCTTGTGATAGCAAATAATGAAATGCCAGTTCTGTGATGATTAGGAGCTAAATAGACAACTTCATCTTCATTCCATTTTATAGTGAAGATGATAGTGTGATGAATAGGTCTATATAACATGAGTCATCCCTCTGAACTCAATAGACCTCCTTGCACAATTAATGTTGCCTATAGCAGACTAAGTATCAAAATTTTGGTTTGAGGATCTAAGTCTGCCTGATTCACTGCTAAATCTCTCTTTGCCTTTGTATTGCAGGTTTGGACTCAGGTTTAGCCAAATTATATTTATGTGTATGCTTTATGTCAAGAAGAAATACAATGGCTTGCATAGAAAAAAAAATCAAGCAACAGACTCTAACTTTAAAAGGAAGAAGACGGTTATTATTTTGGACTGTTTTTCAGCTAAAAACTGTCTTAGTGCTTTCCTAATGTAACACTTTATATTTTGCAGATGTCTAACAATAGTAGTCTTAAGCAGCTCAAAGGAAATACTGTACCAGAGCAACTAACACCTCAATAATTCAGAGAGATTGTTCTAACTCAGTTGATGGAGGTGGAGGAACAGGAATAAATAAATGAGGTCAACGTTTTCAGATGCAAAGGACTGAAGCTAACCACCATTTCTTATATAACAGACACCTATTGTAATCTGATTTTTGGAGATGCTGAGAAACCCATGCTGACTTCTAAGTGCTCCGTTCAGTCAGGCTGTTACATTTATCATAGACTTCCTGCATGTTATAGAGCAAGGAAAACAAGACCATTAATTATTCTAAATTACAAAAAGAAGAGAAAAAAAATAGCCACCAGAAAGTTTGCCATGTTCTTTTTGTCAGACATGTTATAAGGTTGTTATCTTAATGCGATGACGGGGTTTGTCCATGTTTTTCATCCAGTTCAGATTCACCTTATATCACTTAGTCCAATTGTTCTCTTTTTACTATATATGTATGGAATTCTATGTTTTCAAAGCTACATTTAGTCCCATTAGGAGTAAGGGAAGAAAGGAAAAAAGTTTTGTTCTTAGCATGAAGCAAACATATTTCAAGAGTCTTATTTTTGGAAACTTTCCAAATGTAACTGAGATTCTATGACACTGACAAAATTAATTTTTGTTCTCTGCTATTCTCAAATATGTATAAATTGGGAATTGAACTAATATGTTGGTGTTCTACTGCACAGTGAAATAATGCAGCACTGACAATAAGCTGAAATTGTGAGCCATAGTGGAGAACATTTGAACCAGAGATTACACATTTCTTCCAAAATGGAATATCAAATAAACTCTCAAACTATTAATAGACAGCAGACATGATACTTCTGTCACTAATGACTCATATAAAGAACACTTTTTTGTGTGTGTTCTTGTGAATTTATTATTGATTTATGAATCATTGAGTGCAATTACTAGCAGCCATTGTTTCCAAATACATTCTTCAGGCATTAAAAATCTTGGAAAACAATTTTCCTTGAGTGCATGCTTTCTAGAAGCCTACTAAGTTTAACTTCTGGGATTTAAACTTCAGAGGCTTGAAAACACATATGACATGAGCAAAACACTAAGATTCACCTACTGAATTGCCATGTGGAAAACTCTTTAGTGAGTAACGCATTTTAACTTAGATAATTGACATTCATGCTTAGTAGTGTAAACTGTTGTAGGTAGCTCTAGATTTCCAAGAAATTACTCTCAGCTTCTCAGACATCCATCAAAATTTCATCAGTGGAATCACTTTTTAAAAAAATCTCTACATTCACTCAGGTGATGGGCAAGCAGTTCCATTACAGTAAGATTCATTACTACTTCCAGTTAACTTCAGTTATTTTTTTTCAAGTTTAATTAAGCTTATATTTCCACATTAAACTGCATAACTCACAGTATTTAAAAAAAAACAACACAAACTCTCCTACATTTCATCAGTCTCATTTCAGATATAGTTAATAAGTAGAAAATCCTCTTTGGAAATTAAAGAGCCTTTTTACATTATCTTTATAATTAACTCAGTATTAAATTAATAATGGAGACGTACTAAAACTTTAAATTGAAGCTTTGAAATACAGAATTACAAATAGCTAATCCAAATAAAAATACAGATGAAAGAAAAAGGAGATATGGGCCCACTTCAGGGGAACGTATCATGAAACTAAGTCAGTGACTTTTGTGTATCTATCTGTCTATCTGTTTATCTATCTATCTTTCTATATCTCCAGAGAGACTCCAAGCTACTCATACTTCCAAGTTCAGACTATGCATATATTGTGGTATACTTGCAAGCTGTATTGCCTAAGAAATTATGAATATTGTATTTCACTTGTAACCCAGTTCTGCTCTAGGGGAGCAGATGCACTTCTAGTGTCTCATAAGAGGCATCTTTTAATGCTTCTATTCAGGCAGAATAAAGGTTTAGTCTCCAGATAGTCTGAACTATGTGATCTATAACATGGCTGAGTGTGTTCCATAGAGCACTCCCCAGTCCTAGGCCCTCAAGCAGCAAGACTGGGGAACTGGTGGAGCCCCTTTGGACTCCAATATCATATATGGATATTGCTCCAGCCAAGATCAGGGCATGAGGCTGGAGAAAGAGGGAATGATACATTTCCTGGGTTTGTTGCACCACAGAGTTGGAGCATGACAGCTGTTGTGTGTATCTAGACAGGGGAACTAAGAAGCCTGGTTCCTCAAAATAGACATCATCTGCAGTCCTGTCCCTGTCTCTCCTTTTGCCATTGTCCTGGTTTCAGCTGGGATAGAGTTAATTGTCTTCCTAGTAGCTGGTACGGTGCTATGTTTTGAGTTCAGT
>JAOBAS010006687.1:0-18504 GCA_025311575.1 Elanoides forficatus | reverse complement strand
CCCTCCGCGCCCTGCTGCCAACCGGCTTCTTCGGCTGGTTGCTAGGCAGAGTTCGTTGTTCTCCAGAGCGCCATTACACAGAACCAGCCCCACCACAACGTTTGGGACATTAACTCCTTCAGTCTCTGACATAGTCCCGCCTTAGTCTTTGTAACAGCTTTGGGGCTCACTGGACCTTCCATAAACCCAACCAGTTCATTAGCTCAGCACAGACTTGCTAGGTGGATTATGTTGGCAGAAAGAGGGAGCTGGTGAGCTGTCTCTACTCACAGGGGGTCTGCCCAGACTCAAGACAAGGGAACTGGCAGGATCATTAAGATAAGAGCAGGACTTGCCAGTTTGGACAATGAGAGCTTAAGTTCAGTTCACTGCCTCTCCTGAAAGCCTTAGATAAACCACATGAAGTAATAATTAACTTCCACAAGTATCTAAAATTCAACCACTGCCTCCACTTTGAGCCAAGGAGGTGACTTACCTTGGGCTTCTACCCCTGCTCAGAAGCATTCAACTCCTAAGTCAAGCAGGGATTAACCCTACTGCAGAACCGACTTTCAGTAGGAAGTGGCCTCCTCAGGTTGCAGAAGCAGGCTTAAGTTTTCTTGTGTACTCTTTGACTCCTGCACTCTTCTATTCTTGATTGCACAGTGACAAATAGTCTTCCCTTTGCCCAGGTGGCTATAAGTCTTGTCCGAAAACCTGAGAGTCAATGGCCTTCTAGTGGAAGATGATGGCCTAGAAAGTAAGGTCTCTTGATTCCCATGGAAGTGTCATTGTTGCAAAAAGAGTCCTTCTCTTCCCCATACTACCCCTAGAAAAAGCTTGAGTTACCTTGTCTTGAGTTACCTGATCTGCAGCTTGGAGGCAGCCATCCGTCCAAGGCCCTATGGTCAGCTTTAGCCCAAGCTGGTACTGCACTGACTCATTCCATCAGATTCTAGCTTTAACGTTTCTGCACAGAGGTGCCATGCAAGATCCTTGCCCTGTTTCATTACTCAAAAGCATTACAGAATTCATGAGCTTTTGAGCCTTGAGAAAAAAATGAATGAGCCAACTTTTTAGCAGTTTGGTAAAAGTCTTTCATTGTGTTTTGCTGGAATTCCTCTACTTGCTGAAAAGATATCCAGCAATGACAAATTGCAGAGGACTGCTGTTAATGGAGAGCTTTCTCCTCAGCAGCACAGGCTAGATGGGCTGCACCAAGCTTGCATCAGCTCCTGACAGTAACTTCCCGCAAACTATCTATGCAATGGCAAAACCTTCAAGGTACTTAGCAGCTCAAGTTGAGCAAATCCAAAAGCTCAGCTAAAACTCCGGAGTGAAAACTGCAGCTAACATCATGGCTTAAGCAGAAAGGAATTTTGTAGCAGAGGATAATGCCTCCCTCTCTGCAGGGGAGAGCTCTCCCGGGGATAGTGCACAGACCATGGAATGAACTTCCTCAGGAACTTACAACTGACCACAGCAAAGCGTGCTTTTTTTGACCTTGCTCTCTCTAAGGTAAACACATATCACCATTAAAAAACAGGAAAAGAAAAACCACAGTAAAAGCCTAACTACCTTACTAAGCCAAATCACCATACTGAAACAGAGCACCTCCCCTGAAGAATGGGCTCCACAAGACAGAATTCAGCAGCACCAAAGGCACAAGCATAAGTACTTTGACATTACAGAGATGAAGGAGAAGCAAGGTGAAGCTTCATTTAATACCTCTGCATTGCAATATACCTGCAGCATCAGATTTGAAGGGATGCAGATCTGCATGTATGTGAGATTCTCATACATGGGAAGAATCCAGAAGTTTTCAGAAAATAAAGTCACAAAACACACAGTAAGTTCACGAGCCATTCTAACAATGCTTTGCCTTGAAAAGGTGTGCTTTGAAATGGTCACTGTCTGTGCACAAATGGAACAACTACTATTTTTCTCTAGTGCACTCTGGAGAAAATATAAACTCTTTCTCTGGACTGCCAGTATTGCTAGTATTGCCAGTACACAAGCTCTTCGAGATGCAGAACCTTATGTCTAATAGGAAAAAACTTATGCCTGACAAAGGTCTACCTTACTACACCAAAAAAAGCACCACTAGACTCCTTTGTTCATGGATGATGAGGCAATTTTTCCTCTGAAAACAGAAAAGTATTTCGTTTGGAAAAAAAATAAAATTGACAGATTAATGGATGAATGACAGCATGAGGAGACTAGGAATTTGCATATGAACTCCTACTCTTTGAGGAGGTTTGTGTTAGACTGGGCAAGAGCAAGTAAAAAAAAAATGCCCACTTTAATTTGTTGTTGGAAAATAAAGAGTTTCTACCTTTTAAGTTTTCCAGTTCGGGTGTTTTTTTTTCACTGCTGCAGCTGCATACAAGACTTTCTTGCTTTCTATTGAACAGGTGTTGACTTTTGCTAATGGATTTGTATAGCCATACTCTGTCAACACATCAGTATTACTCCGTGTTTCAAGAAATGGACTGACTGAGACTTGGAGCCACATTCAGAGACATTTTAATTCAAACCTTCAATTGCTTTTAAGAAGCCATATCTAAAAGCTCCCTTCCAAGACACTGGAATGCGAAGTATGTGGGAAATGTTATCTTATTGGCCTCATGTCTGCCAGTGATTGTGAAACAGCTTCATTATTCTGGGAAAAAACAACTATGATTCCAGGCAAAGAGATTCATGTAAACTTGTTAAATCTTTAGGGAATACAAATAATACAGAGCCTGGAGAAAATCTTTAATGCTCCATCACGTGAAGATAGGATTGGTGTGAAAGATTGCCATTTGTAAACTGTATAAAAACATGCACTTAGAATAACCATATATCTAGTACATGTTGTTGGACTTAATTCATCTTCAGATCATTTGTTCTCAATATGGTCTATCTTCCCTGGAGATAACAGACTATTTCCATTGTAGTGTGTCACATCCACAGGTGAGAGAGAAGAATCAGGTGCTGAACCACGGTGGCCATGCTTATCTTGCACTGTAGGGCCTGGAGGCGAAGTGGGGTGGAATCTACCCCGCGTGGTAGGTGTGTACTATGGTATAACCTCATTTCTTGACTCAGCCTGGTCGAAACATATAGAAGCTCTCATCCAGCCTGTGGGCCTTTCCAAGGAAATGAGTGTAGTCTTGCACAAACTTAGAGCTGGAAATTCAATCCTGGGTGCTTCTCAGGTCTTCATTTCAGTCACTTCTAGATGGCCCCAGAGAATGGTATAGTAGGTACATCCACTCTGCATCATGTCGTGCTTGTGAAGAGATACTAGCTGTGGATCTAGGGCTGAGGGTTACCATACTTCTGCCTGGGGACTCCCAGCACCCGTTATCACAGAAGAGAGAGATTTCCCCGACAGACATTCACACAAATATTTCTGTACAAGTATTTCCTTTTCAGGCCAGGTGTAAAGCAAATAAGCAGTGAGAATTTTTGCTCAGAGAGCTAATGCAGGTCTTAAATGAAATGAACTTTTCTCTGGGCATAATTTTAAAGTTCTCTTAATATTTACACAATCGAGTAAAAGCTATGTTATGCTGTGGAGCTATTTGCATTTCAGTAGTCTGATCTTTTCAGTGTTGTTAGGACATAATCTGGGAAGTTTCCCAAATTTGCCTTGGAAATCATGTTGAGCTCCGTATCAGCTACACAATGGCAATACACAATGCATTACGAACATGCTGGTTGCTGGCCAGCTGTCATTTTAAACAAGTAGTTCAGGGAAAAGCAATTTTGGTAAGGGCTGACCACAGCTGACTTGACATTAGACTAAGTCTTCAGGACTTTGCATTGCCAAGCCTCCAAAGTCTTAAAGAGTTGCTTTTAACATTACTTTAAACTTTGTCAGACTGAACAGCTTTAGAAAATGAAGTGGGGGTGAAGGATCCTAGCATGTCAATTCCCTGCATATATAACTCCATATATTTCATTTGCTTATTAAATACATGTATTTTATACTATATCTGGTTTTTGCACAATGATTTGAGTATCATTCTTACTCTTGCCACAAAGTAAGTGTGGTAGCTTAAATGCTTCCTTGAACAGATGTGACCACTACATAATGTAAATATTGCCAAATGTTGCCTCTTGGCCTTTGGAAGACCATTAAAGGAATATAAATCTGCAGAGAATAGTGTGGCTATACAGTGTAACTAAGCTTGTAGTAGACTAAAAATGGTCTGGAGCTGTCAGAAAGAAGCTGTAATGGAGAAATCAGAAGGCAGGGTGTTTTAACCACTTTCTGCACATGGGTATTTCACCCCTAAATAGACCAAAGTAGATACTACTAAGATTTTCGTGATTTAAAATATGCCCCTTCAGGAAATAGTAGTTGAAACACAATTATAGATCACTGTTTTCTGGTAGGGATTCTAGCACCATTTCCAGCTTCAGCTTAATTTCACTTAATTCTTCAGCAAAGAAGTCCTATTTGAAACCATTTGACTGGATCATGTCAAACAAATTACAGTGTTTATAAAGACGTTAAGCTGTTCTAACTTTAAAATAATATTCCTGCATTATACAAAACTTTCTGTAAGTCATAAAATGTTGGAAGAAAATCAGAACTCTATTTCTTTTAGAAATTTTTTCAGAAACAGTTCAGTACAGGTCTGGATGCATCATTTTCCAATTACCTCTAGTGAGCAATAATATTTAAAAGACTTCCAAATAATACTACTTTTCTCTCCTACACAGTTTATAGCTTCAAATGTTAATTGATCTTTTCAAACTGTGAAGGGGACTTTGGAAAAACTGTTGTCCTCATGTATGGACTGAGTGAGAAACAGGCATATCTCTCAGTAAATTAGTAACAAAGCTGTGACAAGAACTCAGAAATACTAAGCTCAGAACTTGGCAGATGTCTTCTGTCCAAAAGGACAAGAGAAAAAAAAAGATCTGAACAACATATCTGAAAATACATTTCACATACATTCAACAAGAGATACACGGTGACTAAGAAAGCAGTTACAATTAAAGGATGTCAATAGTTAATAATTAATTATTGAAGTGTGGCATATCATTTACTCTCCCAACACTGCATCTTAAGAACTCACAAAAATCAGTACATCATCATGTAGTTAACAATGCAAAGAGCCTTAAATATGACTTTTCCTAATTTTTGAATGCTTAACTCCTGAGCTTTTTAATATTCTTATTCCAAAAGCTTAATCATATCACATTAAGTAAAGAAGAAGTGATTGATTCAGGAAGTTACTGATGCAAAGGAAATGTCAAAAATTTAAAAAATATGCAGTCATTTACGTTCATTAGGATAGCCATGAAAATCTCACAGACAAAGAAACGTTACATCAGTTCTCGTGTGGATGGACATGTCAACAGCAACTAGGTGAAAAAGAGCTGCTGCCCCTCCAGCCCATTCTTCCTCCAGTAAGGTAGCTATCGCGCGGGGAGGAAGCTGGGTGATCATTGAGGAAGATTCTGCTTCCTCTCAAAGATGCAACAGTGGTGCAGCCTCAGGCAGGGTAACAGGGTAGCTGGAACAATCGTACTTTTAGAACTTCTCTTAGAGTGGATCACATCTTCATGCAGAGTTGGTATGGTGCACACACTTCCATTCCTCATTGCAAACATTTTTCTGACTACCTCAGTAGCTTCCTTGAGAAAGTAACACTGGGAAAGCAGCAAATGGGATTTTCAGTTTTTGCAAGGTTTATTTAGCAGTGAAAAATAAGGAGGAGAGCCCAGAAACAGTGTCAGAGTGCAATATTGTCTGACCAGGTTCTTTTTTATATTCCACGCAAAGAGGGTTTAATGTTTAATACCACATCTACATATCTGAAGGTATTTGATGTTACGCAGGTTTTTGATTTAGTGGAGTGATACATCAGTGTGCTGAAATCAGAATACAAGCAGAATATAGCAATTGCAACATACAATTGGATCACAATACAGATGTGACTGCCATTTCCAGTCTCTATGCTCACTTTCATGATGTCAGGCATCCCCAGTCAGGGGGAAGGAATACATGGGTTGAAGCCAGTTCAAGCATGTTGCTCTCTTTGAAGTTCATTTTATTGATCGTTCAGTTTTCATACTCTGTGCTGAGCCACGTATATACACTTTCCCCATACCGGTCTCACTAACTTAAGACATTCACACTCTTCTGATTACCTCAGACAAAACTCAGTGTATCAGCTGATCCACTCAACTGATACAGCCCTTTATCAAAAACAAACGGCAACCTCCAGTCCCCTTTGTGTTGAGATGAGGTCAGCTATTACGTGCAATAGCTGTGGTCACTCCCTACATTCTTCCCTGAGCTTCATGAGCACATCGCCTGCCCCCTCAGCCTTCTTCCATTGTAGGGCTTTGTCCATCAGTCCCAAGCACAATGATGCCAAAGAGCTCATCAGAGATAATCAGCAATTGCTGCACAGACTACAGCTAGGAAATACTTGAAATATCATGATTGCTCTAGTGCTGTGAAGCCAATTCCAAAAAGAAGGGTCAGGCTTCACTTGAAAGTGATTTTGTAAGTTATTCTGTGGGATGGGGACTAGAGAGAGGGAAGTGTGGAAAGCAAACACCCTCCTCCCCTGTCCAGAGCATAAGCATTTTTTTTTTTTTCTAAAATGAAGTAGGGAAGAAAAGTAATTGCATGGAATCCTTTTCCTTTATTCCCCTCATCTTTCCATTTTTACCTAGTAAATGCATTTAACATAATCATGACTCAGGAAAAACATGCCTGGACTTTGTAAGTGCAGTATGCCCCATTTCCTGCAGCTAGCAGGGGATATCAGGTTTCTAGCCAAGGCTGAACAATGCCCGCTGATTTGGCTTCGGAGGGCTGACATGGAGCACCTGGGCTCACTGTACCGCTCTCCCCATTTTCAGAAAGCTTGATTTATGCATCAGAGGGTCTCCTTATACATCACACTAAGAGCAGAATCTTACTTTGGTGTGTGCTTATACAGCAACTTGCCCAGAGGAAAACCCTTAGAAAGAGGAATGGTACTAAATCCATGCTCTCACATTTGCTAAGGTTGGGACTGTTAGAATAGCTGGATTTTTTAGATCTAAAGCCAGGAGAAAACACACAAATAAAGTTTTTTTTTTTTTTTCCTTTGGATCAAAATGAATTAAAAGCTTCTTTTTTCTTGCCAAATAAAGCAAAACCAGAAGGTAGATGGAACACTTGAAAGTTTTCCATGCAATCTAAAAAAAAAAAAAAAAAAAAAACCACCTTATTGTTTTTGAAAGGCATTTGTAAGAAAGGCAAAAGAGCAGAAGGTTTAAGTTTAGAAACCTGTTGGACAGTAGCTGTAATCTTGCTCAGTAATTCAGTGATTCTTAGACTCTTTTCCCAGGGCTTAAGAAATCTAGGTCCACCTTATTCCCTGCCTATGGCAGTGTGAATTTACATCTCTAACCTCCCAAAAAAGGATTTTAACCACCAAGCCATAGGATATATGCTGGATTGCCTCCTTTCTGTTGCAGTCTTTTTAGGTTTGATCATGCTTAGTCTTTTCAGCCAAAAGTGGGTGAGAATAATACCTTAGGCTATTGGCAGGAGTCTTAAGGTGATGTGACCCCAGGTAGTAGGAGGAAACTCCAGCCCCCAGGCTGCGTGCATCCCCAGTTCTCTTCCAGCTGAAGGAGTGTGCAAGGCATGAGACACCGGACTTCTAGTTCCTGGTCAGCTGCACCTCTAACAGTGTGCGTAAAGCAGAACCGCAACCATCGGAGAGCAAAAGTTTGCACACGCATGTTTACACAGCTGAATGGTCCAGGAGCGTGGTTTTACAGGCACAAAGAGGATTTGAATCCAGCTCTCCCAGATGAACAATGAGTTGATCCAAAGGGACGTTCAACTTATTTTTAATAGCCAAAAGTAACAATCCAATTCACCTTCAATTCATAACTTTTTTCAGGAAAGCATATTTTTCAGTAAATCATTGAAAAAAAAATGTAATTTCATCCAGCTCTATGTCTGGCATTGTGCTGATATGTAAAATCACATTATACAATGCATTGGAGCAGAATAGCTGATGGTTCAAGAAATAACGATGGAGAAGAGAACCATAACAACAGCTGTTTTATAAGCTTCTCCTTAATAAATATGAATGGGCAATATAATAATGTATATATATCCTGGCTAATAATTTTCATGTCCTAGCTATCCATCTTCTATCTGGGAGAATATTGACCCAATGGTCTTCCCCAAAACCCAAATATTGCTCTTCTTCTGCATTGTTATCAAGTTAATTAGGGAATAGGGCAATTCTCCCACTTCAGTACTTCCATCTGTTCCTGATTTACCAGTTTCACTTATTATAAAAATGCGCCAGACAGCAGCTCCGTCCAATATGTTTCATGTTCACAGTATATATATGAAAGATGGTTTAGTATCAGTAATTAAGCATTTACTGGCCCTCATTTTAGCTCAATATTTCTTCTGTGGAGGGGAAAAGATCCAGCTCCTGAACAATTTGTCACAGTGACTCTGCAACATGCATATGGCATAAGGAAAACTGCATTTCAGCCCCCCTCTGGGGCGTGCCAGTGAATTGCTAAATGATAAAATCCTGATTCATCTAAACCAGTCTTGTTTACATGATTATGTTCCTAGAGGTTCCAAAAAATATCTAGATTGCATCATGCTTTATCTTGTCTAAATATTTAGTCAAAGGCAGCCCCTATCTCAAAGAGCTTATACCCAACACAGATAAGAGAAGGAGTAGAGGAGGCTACAGCGTGCTGGGCAGGGAGAGGCCGGGCAACAGATTTCCCCCAGTAAGCAAGAAGTCTGTGCCACTGCCTCAATCCCAAGTCATTGCTCTAATGACAGAAAAATCCAGCTGCCTACAAGGCTAACAACGTTTCCAGCTATACAGTTTCCTGTACACAGTAATAGTTTAGGTTTGAAGAAAAAAAAAAAAAAAGGAAGAAAAGGAAATACCACAGATGAAAAATATGGTCAATTGCTACATGACACACACAAAAGAATATGCTGTCTTTCATAGGGCTGGAATGAAACGGCAACCCAAATCACTGTAGACAAAGGAAAAGACACATACGCAAAAACAGTAATCAATGGATTTCTGGAGTCATTGGTCCCCAGGGTGGGGAGCTGTCCCAGTCTTACTGGTGGTTTTCTGTCATGGGTATAATGAGGCATCAGAATGAGGCAAAATAGTCCACAGGATGCAGAGTATTTATAGGGTCATATGGGGAAGCAGAGGAAATGCCTTTGTATAACAAGGCAGCCTATACTGAAGAAATCAGGTGACAAAACAGAGACCTGCTTAGGAGTGTACACTCTTCCGATACTCTTTTAAGTTACAGTACTCACACTCTTTTTCTTTTCTATGACCTCAGAGGACCAAGTTTTATATGGTATGTTACAACGTTTCTGGCTCATATAGAATACTAAAATGCCCAGAATTAGATTGCATGGTGTACCTTATCATCAGCTGATAAAACACAAAAACTAGTCTAAATCATCTGATGTTGAACTTTACTTTTTTTTAAGTCAAATTGAGACATAAAGGAATTCTTCCGCTTCTTCTCCCCTACCAGCTGCCAATTACATTGAAGAACTTGAAAGGCCCCAGACAGCCTGGTGGGTCTGCAAACTCATACTCAAACACAACTGGTATTTGTCAAAATGAGTACTGTAGTTACTAAAAGTATACATTCCTTGCAGATGTCTTATCCATATAAGGAATATTTTTATCTGACAGTGGCACACCAATAAATATTAGGATTATGCAGTCCTCCAAATTGCAAGAGATCACCTGAATAGCTGTGCTTACCAGAACTTTACTCTTTGAAAGATAATAACGTTTATTGGTATAAATGGCAGGCTTCTTCATTATGCAGGAGCCTGATTCTGCAAAAGTAGCTGATATGCATGCTTTCCAAAATTTAATTTTAAAAAAAAGTCTTTAATAAAATGTATCAGAAAACATAGTCAGCATCTGCAGACTGATTCAGATTCAAAATGGGAAAATTCTTCTGATCTGAGAAGTGGAGCTTTTCACCTTTGTATGTGAGCTCCCCGTTCATTTGACGCAGCCTAAGATTCCTGAAGTTTCTTTCCTAACTCCGTATTTGTCCACCAGTAGTAACAGTCCAATTTGCGGGGGCTCTGGATACTCACGAAAGCCCACAGCACTAGAGTGTGCTTAGCAACTTTTTAAAATCAATTTACATTTTGTCTCTAGTGAAGACAGTCACATCGGCATGCACAGTGGATTTACTTACTTTTAAAAAAAAAAAACCAACAAACCTACAATATACCTACAGAAGGTCACCATGTGTCATCGTTAACTCACTGGGTCTTTTTTTCAGTGCAAGTATACATTTTGTTCAAACAATCCTATTTACCTTGGAGTACCTAGTGATAAAGTAAGCTAGAAAAGCAGAACTTTTAAAACTGTGGGCCAAATCAGCAGAAACACACCTTCCACTTCAGCGAAATATGGCTACAAGTGGTTTTCTCCCAGCCGCATCTGTGCCAGTGGAAGAAGTTTCAAACCCCGCTCCTGGCTGCTTACCATTGTCTCTCCGTGCAGTCCACCAGCCATCCCATCTGCCAGCTCTGCTGCCGTCAAAGCCTCTCTCACCTGCTTCACTCGGAATGAATCAAGTTATTTAAATACCTTAAATAATAGGACTTAGAGTCTTTTGGACAGGGCACCCCTCCACCATGGCAGGCAGCAGCCTCCAGCTGAGGAGAAGCAAAAAAGGAGCAGCGAAGGCAGTATAGGGAGAGGCAGGAGCAGAGGAGGATGCTTGCCCAGACCTAAAGTTCCCACTCCTGCACTTAAAAGCATTTCATCCATTTTCCTGTCAGAAGTCCTGAACAGAAGTAACAGCTGTAAGTCTCCTCTGTCACCTGACTTTTTGTATTGGATACTTTTTTAAGGAGTTGCAGAATCTTTATTTTTTAAAAAAGGTCATAAACATCAAAGTGAAATACTTTGGGTTTGGGTGGTTGGATACAAATCAGAAAGTGTTTGTGGTCTGAATGACTCCGAAGGTTTGTTTGGTTTGGGTTTTTTTTTCGAGGTGACATGAATAATCAAATGCATAGTGACCTTTTCCTAATGTTTTATGCCTTCTGTGGTCTATAGTTGTGGACTTCCTTTCTCTTGTGCTTTTGCTGAAATTATCCGTTTCCTGTAATGCACATAACGCCTTTCTGTACAAAACTGTAGGATTTATCTTGGAAGCCCTGTGATTCAGAGTGCATTACAGAAGATGGAGACAAGCCAGGGACCCTGCTCACAGTGTGGGAATGAATGAGATTTGGTGCTACAGCTCCCTCAAGACGACGCACAGTCGCGATCTGCAGTTCAGTGTTGAAATGAATCAACACAAACCATTGTGATGCTTTGAATAAGAAAAATAAAACATTTCAAAGAACTCCAGATTATTTTTTCAATACTATTTTTTCCTAAGAATTTTAGAATTTCCATTCTAGGGAAGGTTTTGAAGTCTCTGGATTTTGTCCTGTTGTGAAATGAAATTAAGTATTGAGATGCCAGCAATTTCTATGGCAACTCTAAAATTACCATGGCTTTAAACATGCATAGTATTTTTTGTACTATATTGAAACAGACTCTTGGGTATAACTGCAGATGTGCCGGGATTCTTACGAGACTAATACCTTCAACTTTCCCAGAAGCCACATGATGACTGTGTAAGTATACAACAATTCCTATGGGGGTTATTTTATTCAGTAACATCAGAAAGAGGTTTTCTCATTTATATTTCTGTATCTTGATTCCCATGTACTGTAATCCCAATTGTAAATACAATCCACCTAGTTATAACAAAACGTCTTTGTTGAGCACACATAGTCTTTGTTTCAGGGCCTGATGTTAGAGGAGTATAAAGGCTACATTCAAGGCACTCCAGTCTGCAGCTGGAAAAATGGCTGGAAAATTACTTCCTGGCCCACAGCCAGCACTAAGTTTGCTCAGGACATAATGCAATACGGGACGTGCAAGGCTCTGATCCATATCTGGTTTTAATCTGAAATGGGGAAACCCCACTCCTTCTCTACCTACAGTTTGTTACCAGTCACTTATTGACAGCCCGGCACATAATGACCACAGTGCTGGTCGGGGTCCTGAGGGCACCCGTGTGGCCATCCCAGGGCCGTGTCTCACCCTGCTCCCCATTACCCGGTCCTGATCCTCACACATGGACCGACAGCCCGCCCCAGCCTCAGCCCATCCCCATCCCCAAGGAGGTGCCCGATGCCCAGGACTGGGGCTGCCCCAATGCCCAGGACTGGGGCTGCCCCAATGCCCCCCCAGCTGCCCTGCTCCTGGCTGGGGGTGGCATGGGCCATGGCTGCCGAGACTTGCCCTGACCCACCATGGGGAGGCCCCAGTGCTCCCAGACTCCAAGGAGCCCCCAGCCCCCGCAGGGCCCTGGCATCTCCATGCTTAGTCTTTTTGAGAGGCTCTTCAGGTTGTCAAAAAGACGAGTGATAAAACAAGTCATTTTCACCTGTTTCTTGAGTGGAGTACCTATGAAATCGCTACCTGAAAGTTGAACCCATTTCAACTCATTGTAGCCCAAAGAAAAAACATAAATCCCAAAACAAAATATATAGATTGCTTGGTCATATTTCCAATGAGAAGTGAGCAAAACAGTGTAAGAGAGGGGAGGTCTCATCCTAATATATCCTCACAGTTAGAAGCATCACCTCATTTGTGGGAGCTTCTGTTTTAATCAGATAGCGGACATTACTATAACCCCTCTGCAAACAGCTGGGCCTAACCAATGGGCTGTAGGATACACTAAGGGATATCTCTTGTGGGCCTTTCTAGTACTCCTTATTTATTCACTGAAGCAGAGATCATGACCCACCTGGTTGGTTGGCTCTTGTTTCCTCTGTTCACACTCTAAGGGTAATGTCCTAACCATTGGGCTAGACAGTTGATGAAGGTCAGTATCTCTTCAGCTTTGGAGAATACAGCTCTGATTTTATTAAAATATAGCCCTCTCTTAGGCCCAATGGGTCTTCATGCATCCAGAACCAAACTTATGCCAGAAAGGGACTAGCAAATGGGATGTAAACAATTGGTTGGGCAAGCACGACCCCCTTCAGCAAAGGGGGACAAAGTGGCCTGGAGACAATAACACAGTGACTTTCCTCTACACAGAGGAGAAATCCTGAAGAGCAGAAAAGGCCACCTCCACCTCCTGCCTCCTGGCAGCCCTCCAGAAGAGGGAACGGTCTTGGCCTCCATCTCCTTGGTAGAGTGTGGCATCAGCAGCTGGGGCACCAGCACAAAGGAGCCAATGGCCCCAAAGAGGGCAGTGATTTGTATCTAACACCTGAACGGGACTGTGAGGAAAGCTGGCGTGACTTCTAAGTCTCAGTCTGCAAGCACTAAGCGGGAGACACAGGGCCCGATTCAGCCCCAATGTGGGACGCCATGTGAGTTGGGACCACCTTTGCTGATGGCCCGAGGCTGTTCCTGCTGGGTCAGACCCAGCAGTTCCCCTAGAAGATTGTCACTGAAGCCAGGTAGACCAGCAACGGGGAGGCCGTTGCCCACAGGGCCCTCAGTGACCCTCCTGCTCCCGCTGCCATGCAGGGATGTCCCTCAGCCTCTTCCAGTCTGGACACCTCCCCAGCCCCACAACAGTCTCCAGCGAGGGTCCATCCCAAACCAGGAGACCTCCAGGGCCTGGGCCCATGGAGGGGACCATAGGCATCCCCACCCACAGGGATCCTGCAGCCCCAGGGTCTCTGTGGCGGTCAGAGGGAGCCTCTGACGAGGAAGCCAGGGAAGAAGGGCAGAGAGACCACTGCAGACAGCTGTCTCTGCAGAGGGCACAGAGACCCAGGAGGATGAGATGAAGGCAGTGGTTGGTGTCTCCGAAAACAACAGTGCCCACAGCCCCTCCGTTCCCCACAGGGGCAGGAGGTTCTTGCCTGGGAGTTGCCAGCTCCCCCAGAAGAGGAGGGGAGCAGTTTCCCGGCCATTCCCACCCCAGCAAGCAGCAGTCACGGCTTCAGTGCTAACAGGGACTATGGGAGCAAAGGCACGCTGCCAAAGACATGACAGGTCAGTCAAGCCTTGCACTCACGCAGTCCTAGGAAGAGAGGACCAGGATCCCTCAGGCTTCACACACAGCCCATGTTCCTTCTTCCTCTGTTGCGAAGTTGGCTTTCTGCAGTGGAGGGATTACTCCCGGTATCTTTCAGAGGAAAGCAAATGTTCTGTCTATCGCAGTGCCACAGGGACTATTTAGAGTGGAAGGGACCTCAGGAGGTCTCTAGTCTAACCCTCTGCCCAAAGCACAGTCCGCTCTGGGGTCAGACCAGGCTGCCGAGGGCTTGGTCCAGTCAAGGCTTGAAACCTTCCAAGGATGGGGATTGTACAGCCTCTGGAGTGACCTGCTCTGCTGCCTTACTGTCCTCAGGGGGAAACACTTTCTCCCTATACCCAGCCTGAACCTCTGCTGTTGTACCTTGTGCTCATTGTCTCTTGCCCTCCCGCCTTGCACTGCTGCGAGGAGTCCGGCTCCAACTGCTCCTGACCCCTTATAGGCGCTGGAGATGGTGTTAGGTGCCCCGAAGCTGTCCCTTCTCCGGGCTTTCTCCTCTTTTCCCACAATACGCAGTGCAGGGCCACATCCTGAGCTCACCATCAGCATAAGCAGGACAAGGATGTTTCCAACTGCCCCCACCACACACTCCCCTGCCTCCCATTCACATCAGGTCTGAGACTGCACGTTCCCAACACCATGAAAGGCTTCACCCTGACATTAAATGTTAGAAAGACAGAAAGATCACAGAATAAATGTCATAAATAAATCAAAACCCACAACAAAGCATGAGATATCATTGGAAGCAGAAATCAAAGGTAGGTCAAAGGACAGGGAAGAGAAAGCCTCTTCTCTTCTGCACTGAGCAAATTACATGAGAGTGAATTACTACTTTAAATGGTTTAGATGATAGAGCAAAAAACAGAACTAATGAATATCCAGGTCACTAAGGCAGAGATCTGCTGTAGAATAAGCTAAAATTTCACTGCATTCACGACTGCATTGAAAGGATTTCCAAGGCCACGTTGTAGCACCTACCTACAAGCATTGAAAACATCTGAAGTTGGTGTGTGTTTGTGTGTGTGTTGAAGAGGACAACGGGAGGGGACGTCTGTGTCCCAGGAGGGGGATCCTGAGCCCTTCACATTACATGTTACATCCAATATTACACTTGCGGATGAAATCGGTGTCTGAGCACTACCCAGAAACCTGCCTGTCTGGCGGACTGCTATGCCATGCGGAGATGTGCAAGCTACCTGCAGCTACAGAAGCAACCAGCCCTGTCAGCCTCAGTGGAGTCCCTCAGTATCTACACACAGCACATAACCATGAGGGAAGAGACACCTCTATGTAGGCAATGCAGAAAGAAGAGGGAAGGACACAGTCACGCATGCGTAAGAAATGCCTCTTTCTTGAAATACTTCAACTTCTGCTTTCACAGCTCTGCAATGGTAGTGTCCCCTCTTGCAGCAAGAGATGGGCAGGTAATGCCAGGCTAATGTGAACACTGCCACCTGTATTTAGCTCCATAATAGGAGTGGCATGAGTGGCAACATGATGATCAACTGATCAATTGATGATCGTGTGCTCCAGCACATGAGCACCTCAGCTAAGCATTGTCCCCTCCAATCCTCTTCTTTGATCCATTTAATGCCCAGAGGCTAAGACAAACATTAGAAGCTTCTAGTTCAGAAAAAAAAAAAAAAATGCTAATGTGACTGAGAGGCACTGACATGTTTTTTTGAAGACTAGCTCCACATTCCCTTCCTATACAGTTGAGTACTCTTTGGTGTCAATATCTGTATTAAAAGATTTTAAATGAGCTCAGATCACCAAGAAGGAGTAATTGATGGGTAAGTGGGGTCACAAACAAGTAGGAAAAATCTTTCTAGGAGACAGAAACAAGCAATGGGGCTTTTGCATAAAACTCCCCAAACTCAGAGCTAATTCTGACAAAGTGGAACTCATTTCTGAAGGAAATAGCTTAGGAAAAAACCTCAAAATGTATCTATTTTTTCAACTGTTCACTCTTTGCACTCCAGTATAAGGCTTTTGTTAATTAACCAGCGGGGTGGTGGTGGTATTTCAATATATCATTTAAATGAAAAAGTTCTCTTCTGAGGCCAAGAACTTAAGAAGAATGCAATTTGCAAGCTCATTTACTACTATGAATATATATTTTTTCCTATTATTCTTGGTTATTGTTTCAGCTCTGATGGGGCTAACCCTAGCAGAACACTAGCCAGGTTGCTGTATTGGGACCTCAAGGATAGACATGAGTTTGATCTTCTCTTGGTCTACTGGTCTTTGTCCCATCCTTGGCACCTCTGACACACTTCCTAGATAAAACATGCATATCTGTTCTCTCTTCACAGAAATTGGTCTAAATGGCCCCATGGCTGTCCTAGGATGTCCCAAGCTTCCAGACACCACAGTGATTTAAACACACTGAATTCCTTAAATCTAGCCCGCAGCATGTTGGATTTATATGCTATTCTTCAGTGGTACAGGACAGATGAAAGTTAACAGATGCCCAAGATGTATATGGGTTTCTAAATACAATTATTCTCTACTTCAGTTAGCACAGGAAGGATACAGAACTAGACAAAATAATAAACACACATGCCTCTGTTTCCTTCCCCCAATTTTTTTGGATATGTCAGAATCTTTTTTGTCTTTTCTATCTGAACTGTGCGTGATTTGGGGTGGTAGTTGTCCTTTGGATCCTTTTTTGAATATTCTTGAACATCTTGCATTTGCTCTCTCCTCTTTATACAGCCATTTTTCTTCTTCTTTGGCTAATCCTACTTTGAGAGAAGCATTACCTTCTCTCCTGCAAAAAGTCCTCAGGTTTGAAATCACGTTTAGTTAAAGGGTTGCAAAATGACATCTAATTCCTTTGTTCTGCCTCAGGGAGAAAATCCACTGCTCTGAGCTCCAGCTCCCTGAAAAGAAGTCAGACAAAACTTACCCTGGCAAGCTTTAGCTATTGCATTGCCCCATTTAGTTTCATTTGAATGAGATTTCCTCAGGTTAATGACTTTCCATTATTAGAGCTGTGTCATCATCCCATTGGATTTCAGCCAAATATGGCAGCAGAAAGACAGTAGTGAAGGCACTCAGCGCTACATTCACACTGGAGTTAGAAATCTCACATAGAAACTTCTAATTCAAACTAGAATTCATAAGCTCCTCATCAACCATCTCCTCTAGTTTGTCATAATTACTCTTAATTTACTTTGTGCTTTTTAGAAACCCAGTCTTTACCACAGCAACAAAACAACAAGGCCGTCACTATACCTACCTATTGCTAAACTCAAACTCAGTTATACAGACATGTTGCAGTCTAATTAAACCTGTGGGTGCCACACTCCAGCGTTGATCAGGGATGATACTGGATGATACAGGGATGATACCCAGGACCCCAGTACATGATGGGATGACTCAGCCTAGGCCAAGTATTAAGCTAATGGTAAGTGCAGTTTGCATTTGTTTGATCTTTGATAAAGTGTTTCAGACCGTTTTTCAATCACACACCGACAAGGCCATTCTAAGCAAAAGCAGGTACTTTTTGAAATATGAGATTCTGCAAATCTTGAAAGTAGATTAATTACTTTTGCTTTAGGAGAGGAAGAATACAGCTACAGTCAACTAGTTATGGCAGGGAGGGAGAGGTCAAAGAAGTAGAAGAGATAAAGCACTCTCTCTTAATGATATTTTCCTGCAAAGTCAACAGTGCATTTTTACGTCATGGTTGTAATATAACAGCAAGGAAGGGGCATAATCCAGAGTACTAGTGACTTTAAAAGGATGTGACACCATTAAGTGAATTACAGTCTTAGTGGTGATGACATTTATTACTTTGGATTTGTAAAACGACAGAAGTTGCTGCAATTATCAATATGATAGTACAGTTTTGTGCACAAATCATCATATGAACTATTGCAAAAACCTCAGTCCAGAAGGGCTAAATCTGTCTTCAAAAGCCAAGCAGTTGGGACAGTTTTCAAATAGCTCTGTTGATAGCCTTGTGAAAAAAATTGCTGGAGATAATGATGGATGTTTGTCATTTTACCTGTTGCAAATTATCTTACTGCAACACCTTGAGACCCCAGTAGAGATCACAGGACTGAGCTGAAATGACAGTAAAAAACAACTATCACCCCCAAAATATGCAGTTCAGATAGAAAATAGCCTGGAAGCAGAAAGGGAGTGTGTGTGGTAAGGAATTGCAGCTGTACTTCTTCTCTGACAAGCTACATTCCCTCATCTCTGCTAAACTGAAAAAACCCCTTGTTTTGTGATGTTTCCTCTTTTGAATATTCTTACAAGGTTTGTTTATACAGGTCTTGCTTAGCTGTAGCTTTTCAGTATTAATGAAAAATAAATTATTACTATTATTATTACTACTACTACTACTACTACTACTACTACTACTATTATTATTTCTGGAATGTGCATATT
>JAOBAS010006686.1:0-18522 GCA_025311575.1 Elanoides forficatus | reverse complement strand
CCATGTGCCTTAGCATAGCTCCTAGGAGGATCTGTTCCATGATCTTCCCAGGCACAGAGGTGAGGCTGACAGGTTGGTAGTTCCCAGTATCCTCCTTTGTACGCTTTCTAAAAATCGGTGCAATGTTTCCTTTTTTTCCAGTCACCAGGGAATTTACCTGACTGCCATGACTTTTCAAATACCTTGGAGAGTGGCCTGACAACCACATCAGCCAATTCCCTCAGGACTCTGGGATGCATCTTGCCAGGTCCCATAGACTTATCTATGTTTAGGTTCCTCAGGTGGTCACAAATCTCATCTTCTCTTACAGTGGGAAGGACTTTGCTCTCCCAGTCCCCATCTTGAGGTCTATCCACTCGAGAAGTGTAGGAAGAGAGGTGGCCAGTGAAGACCGAGGCAAAAAAGTTGTGGAGTACCTCAGTCTTCTCCTTGTCCATTCTTACCAGTTTGACGGTCGTGTTCATCGGTGGGCAGGTATGCTTTCTTTGACTTTCCTTTTCTGGCTGACATACATATAGAAGCCCTTCTTATTATTCTTTGCATCCCTTGCCAAGTTCAGCTCCAGCCACACCTTGGCCTTCCTGACCCCATCCCTACACAAGCAGGCAACGTCCCTATACTCTTCCCGGGATACCTGTCCCTGCTTCCACTGCCTATGCATTTCCTTCTTGCCCTTTAATTTTACCAGCAGGTTTCATGTCAGCCATGCTGGTCTCTTGCCCTCCTTTCCTGATTTCTTACACCTGGTTATCGAGAGCTCTTGTGCTCTAGGGAAAGTGTCCTTAAAGATCTGCCAGCTCTGTTCTGTTCCCTTGTCCCTGAGGGCAGTTTCCCAGGGGGTCCTGTTGACTAAGTCCTTGAACAGCTGGAAGTTTGCTTTCCTAAAATTCAAGGTCCTGACTTCACTATTCACCTGACCCATATCCCTCAGGACTGCGAGCTCCACCAGTGCATGATCACTACAGCCAGGCTACCTCCAACAATCAATAGCTGAAATACAGCTGATTGATTATTTGTCGACAGTAAAAATTAAACCTATTTTTTGTATCCAAAAGAAGGTAAGCACTGAGCTCCAGTTTCACAAGAAGTAGTTTTGCTCTCCCTAAGATTGGGTGTAGAGCCTACGCAACTGTGTCTGATCTCGTTACCACTCTATTCTCTGACAGCTCTGTTTTCGTCAGCCACATAACTATTCATAATGAAATCTTCTTATAAAGCTTCACAAGAAGCTACTGAGAATATTCACTACTTGTTATATTCTGGTTTTTTTTCCTTCTGGGCCCTTTCAGCTTAATAAGATGGCACACTGCCTATCAACAGAGACAGACAATTCCAACTAAAATCTTTCTATTTTATCCTACCTTATACTTTGACCTTAGATGAAAGGTAGTTGCTGCAATATATAATACAGCTTACAGAGAGACACCTTCAGTAATGTTTATTAAGGTATTTCTATTTTTTTCCTATTGATTAATATAAAAATTATTAAAACATTTCAGGTATCTCTGAGCCTTGTAGAGTGATATGTTCTACTTCTTTAAGGTTTTCAGAAGAAATCAGTCATGTGGCAATTATTCTCTCATTTCATTACTTCAAAAAAACAAAGCACTTATTTTGTATATGTTTGAATATTACAGCATTATCATTGATAGAATTGCTTTTGAAAGAGTAGAACAGGATAAGGTGGCAGGAAATGGTTTGTTATGTGATGATATTCCTGCAAGATACTTCCTCCGTTGTACTTTCAGATAGCTAGGTTTAATATTATAGAAATAAATAAACAAAAGATGCAATATGGGCATATGCATATACATATGTGTTTACTGACTGCATAATTTAAATAGGCACACATATATATGTCTCATACGTGAACACACACAAACATTAGTATATACCTCACCTCAACTTAAACAAGTAAGGAACATACCTATGGGAACTTTATGGAAACATAGCTTTCTATCTAGACAGTGAAGAGAAAATCTCCACAAGAAAAGTCAGATATTGAATGTATTTTCTCTCTGCTAACTTTATAGGGAGCTTAGGGCAACCCTGCTGCTTGTTCTAAGTGTCTTACTTTGATACTTAAATAAGTACCACTGTAGATAACGGCAGATGGGTCAAGGCTAAAAAAGAGTAAAAGGAGAAGTTTTGGCCATATCATCTTTTCTGTGAGAGCTGATTTCTGTGCAGGAATAAAGTGCTGTACTTCTTCACTCTTTTTTCTGATCCTTTCCTTTTCTATATCCTTTGATTAAGGCCTTAATCAGCAAAGGCTCAACAATTCGGGAATTTCAGTTTTATACTGCTGCAAAGTCCAGAGGATTTAGAAAAGGCTGTGAATAGGAATCACTTATGAATAATTATGACATTCTACTGATTCCTAGATAAAGCTGTCAGCATTGTTGGATGTTTTTAGCCAGGCAATCAACATTGTATCATTAATAATGGCAAACAGTAGAACAACTGACAGCAACAGGAAAGAGATTATGGTTGTTATAATAATCTTACTAATGTGTAAACCTATTAAATAAAAAAAAAAAAAAAAAGATATGTGACTGAGAACAAACACAAGCACTCTATTACCTAGATTAGCCTGGGATAATGCAAACAAATAAAAATTGCATCTTTCTTCCCTTCTGTGGCCACCTGTGTCCAGGAAAGATTTACCCCTAGAAAAAGGAGGTAGAAGTTTCTCCATCAGCCAGCACCTTAGGAAGGTTTCTAATTTATAACAACATTTAACATTATACATGACTTTCCAAGAGCTCTGACACTAATAAGCTGCTTAGGGAGTATGTTGAATTGGTGTACCCTTTGACAGTTGCTATCACTTCTCTTCACTTTTAAGTCTGTTTTGGCTTCTGGAAGATTCCTTAATAAAAAGAAGAAATGAAAGTTGATCAAAGGTAAGCGTTCAAGGAAAGCTTTTCAAAAGCAGTTTGTGTGAGCCTGTCCCCATGTAAGGAACATTAGGCTGAGCTTGAACACTTCTGAAAATGTAACCTCTAACTCTCTCAGGAAATATGATGTCTTCCTAGTAGTCAATATGATTATATGCCCAAAGGAAAATACAGGCCACTGCCATGAAAGAGTTAATATTCAAGCTTGGGTTTTGGAATCTAGATCATGCTATAATAAAAGGGAATAGCTTATGGGAATGGGGATATAACTACAGATAATGTGGCAATGTGTTTCCCCACCTTATCAATACTGTGGTCTTCCACAAATACAGAAAGTAAAATGGTATTTTATGATTTAATTTAAATATCTGCTTTAAACAATTGTCACTTCCAGCCAAGGCAGCATCACAGAAAAATTCGTGTTCTGAACAATATGAAAGCAGCAGAGAAAGGAGAGAAATCAATGACAGAGGGTGAGTACTTTCAAATTGAGAGGGATAACATAAAAAAATAGTCACTTATGTATATAAATAGACAAACAATACTACAAGAGGAATACCAAAATCATGGTACCATAACAGAACATTTTTGGGCTTTGAAGAGATTGATCTGTATGACATTCTGATATAATCACAGACTGTGACAGAGACTTGTAAATGTTAATGACTTCTCATGAGGAAAAAGAAGAAACAAAATAGAGACCAAAAAAAAAGGCAATTCTATCTAAATCAGGATCATTAAACTGACATTAAATAAAAATATCACAAATAACATCCATATTTGTTGATACATTAATATAAAGAAGATACATATTAATATGAATAACCTACTGGGAAATAAATTTACACTTCTGACCCTGTTTTTAAATGAAAGTTTTGTTTTGTTGTTTTTTTTTCTGCAAGAATGCCAGGTAAGCAGGATCCTCTGAATTTATCCACAGTGACATCATTATTCTCAGAAGAAGAGGTTTGACCTAACCAAAGTAAAGGATATTATATGTGTATACGGACTCTAAGGTAATTAAACCCCATTAGGGATTAGGTAAACGCTAAACTCTTGAACTGCTTGGCAGTAATTTTTCACATGACTGGAGACTTAAGATATAGATTCACTGGAGGGTTTATGGGATCATTATCCAATACACTGCTAAAAGTGCATTTCAGCAGTCTCCGTTTCTAGTGTAATCCTCACCCATAGCTATAGAAAAGATGCCGATGGTTATACAGATCTAACCTCTATGGACTCGCATTAAATAATCATTGGATAAAATATAAAACCAATACAGAGGCAGAGATGAAAATATCATCTCATTCTATCTGAGAATTGTCCTAGCCATTAGATCAAAAAGGTCGTAGTTAACCTTGTTAATTATTTCTTTTTTGAAAAATAAATCCTTAATTCTGTTATGCAGTGAGGAACAGCTGCATAAGAATTTGTCCACAAAAAAGAATAACCTGCCAAAAACCTGACAGAGCACAGGTTTGACTTCTTCTCTTACAGGAAAGAGGAATCTACAACATCATAAATAGATATTGAGTAAAATAGATTTTTTTTTTTTTTTTGAGGGAGGTGATGTGTTTTTAATAGAATGAGGTAAAACAACAAAAAAATTATGTGGTACAATTTCTGGCCAAATGTATCGAATCATTTCCAAGATTAAGATGTGTAATTCTTGATGATATGTTTTTAGTATATATATTTCTGTTTTTGGAGTGTCTTGTTGATCAGATTAGGGACATTTCTATTCATGGTACTGATTGCTCAGAGTCCCTTTCCTGCATGTCTAACCATTTCATAGAATCATAGAATGGTTTGGGTTGGAAGGGACCTTAAAGATCATCTAGTCCAACCTCCCTGCCATGGGCAGGGACATCTTCAACTAAATCAGGTTGCTCAAATCCCCATCCAACCTGACATTGAACAATTCCAATGATGGGGCACCCACAGCTTCTCTAGGCAACCTCTTCCAGTGTCTCAGCACCGTCATCATAAAAAATTTCTTCCTCATGTCCAATTTAAATGTACCCTCTTTCAGTTTAAAGCCATTGACCCTTGTCCTGTCATTACAGGCCCTGGTAAAAATTTGTTCCCCATCTTTCTTATAAGCCTCCTTTAAAATATTGGAAGGCTACAAGAAATTGTCCCCAGAGCCTTCTCCAGGCTGAACAATGCCAACCCTCTCAACCTTTCTTCACAGGAGAGGTCTTCCAGCCCTCTGACCATTTCCGTGGCCCTTCTCTGGACCCGCTGCAACAGGCCCATGTCTTTCTTGTACTGAGGACCCCAGAGCTTGATGCAGTACTCCAGATGGGTTTTCACGAGAGCGAGGTAGAAGGGCAGAATCACCTCCCTCGACCTGCTGGTCATGCTTCTTTTTATGCAGCCCAGGATGCAATTGGCTTTCTGGGCTGCAAGCACATGTTGCCACACATTATACACAGAATGTGATTGCAAGACTTTTGGATTCTGCAATAGCAGTCAGGTACTTAAAAAATAGTTACTTTGGTACTGAATGTTGAAATATTTAGGAGAAATATGTCTATACATCTAAATAGTAGCTCTACCTGAGTGATGTAGTTGATGAGTAATATGCTTAGAAGTGGATTGTATGAGGATCAGCATACTGAATTTCTCTTGGACTGACCATCATGCATGTTGTTCAAAGGTATATGGAAGATCAAGCATTTCTGCATTAGGTATTGGAGGGCATTTGATAAGCACCTGGAACAGTATTTCCAATTAAGTTTTTTCTATAGGAAGGGGATTTTTTCTGGGGAAAAAAAAAAAAAAAAAAAAAGATAATTGTTCACCTTCATCAAACCTCATTAAAACTTCTTCAAAAAACCAATCAATGACTGCCATGGGATGATCAGGAGAATTTCTTCAAAAACATATTTCTGTTCCAAACTACAGTTTAATGTAGATGGGGCCTAAAGTAACTTAGCTTGGACTAAACCTTTATGCAACAAAGGCAAGTGTTCAAAATTGTTATGAACTAATGTTGCTGTGGGACTGGAATTCACGATTACTTTTGTGACTCTGTCCCTAAGAACTATTGAAGTAATTAAAGATTCAAGTAGCAAAGGTGACAAATTCTAGGCATGATTTCTGCATCCACTGATAAACCTGCTCTTGGCTTTCATGTGACAAGATCAAGCTCAAAAATATGCTATGTCTGATAATGAAAAAAGACTATATGGGTACTAACCACTGCTGTGTTAAGTTTTCTATGTGCAGAAATGATACATTAAGTCAGTCACAGTGTTTGGAAAATTTGCTGTGTTATAGTAGTGTAAGATTGCAAGAAGAATATCTTAATTTACAAGCAAAATATACCAACTCTAGACAAAAAGAAGATATTAAATAAAATGTTAGACAAATTACATTTGTATGTTTAGTGACCTACAAGTGTGTAGGACATCATACGTTAATATAATTGATCAATACTTATGTAATGAAGGATGTGAGGTTTTGTTTCATCAGAGTTGTCTTATTTTTTAATGTTAATAAATACATTTAAAAGTTTGAAAATTATGAAATAGAAGAATTTTAATTGTCCCTGCAGCATAATTTTGGCAAGAATGCTATAGAATATTTCACTTACATCTCTAAAATATTCCATAGTAACTAAGGCTGTGGGTATGCATTATTTAAGTGTTCTTTCTTTACTTGAAAATTGTAAATGGAGAAAAATGGTGATATTTTGTCTTGCCCCCGAGAAAGTGTTTATCTCAATAAATAATGATATGATACTATACATATGCCAAGTACTGGTTTAATCTGAATTCACTTTCAGTTTCTAATTAGACATCTGTTGAAGTCCATAACAGGAAATCTAATAGAGTTGTGTTGTAATTTGTCAAAGTGATTAATGATTCACAGTGTTAAACTGTCCATAAATGGAGCTCTTCTGTGAATCATTATATAAGTTGAAATTAAGATCTTTTGCTTTCATGAAGAATGTTTCAAACTTGTATTATTACCAGCAATTATAACAGCAAAACACCCCCAAAAAGAAAAGATCAAATGGTAAATCTATTTTTTTGCCATCATTCCCTAATTGGAATACTTATGCTCAAAGTAATTGCCAAAACTAATGAAAAACATATTTTGTCTCTTTCTTTTTGACATTCCAAGATTTTAATGAAAATATGAGTAGAACTCTTAACTGTACATTCTCCAAGTTGATGGGAAAAATTGTGAAATAACGTTCATCATTTTTGGTACTATTTAATGGGTTACACAAAAAATTCCCTTGTATTGAAATCATTCATTCTGAGGATTGCAAGTGCAGGATGCATATTATTTCCTATAGTTATTTACAGTTCTTCAGAAAGTCAGAAGAATGTCAATATGACAATTAAGTATCACAGCTGAGTTAAGCAAGTTTCTTTATTGCACTCAAGTTTAAATTATTTTTCAGTGTTTGGTAAATCTGTGTCTTATTTTGCTTTGGGTTTGATTTTTTAAAAAACATTCTGGACAATAAGGACAGAACATTTCCTTTGCCAAAATAAAGAAACAAGTAAATAAATCTTATATGTCAAAGAAATTACCATGGTCATTGTGAGCCCAGTGACTAAACAATAATTTATTGGGGGAAAAAAATAATGGTAATCTGTTAAGTCACGCATGTTCTGTCATGTGAAATTCCCTTCACACATCTTAGAAGGCAGATGGTATACAAGATTTTCTCCTGCTGCTCTAGAAATAATGTGTTTTTTCAACAGTGTGTAGCTTGTGTGTGGCAATACCTTCTCTTACTCACCAAGTAGATGGTTGGTACAAAGTACTATACCTCTGCCCACAGTTCTTGTGCACCTTCAAAGCATTTTTAAGATGCAGCGACCTTCAGAACTTGCAGTATTGTGTCTTTTTTGATAATGTGAATTGTTCCCTATTAGCAAAAGAACAGAACAATTCACAACTGTTTCCCATTGTGAAAGTACATGGTGAATCAGAGAGAACACAGTGTACAAGGTCAAAATTCCATCTGGTTTGCTGGAGCAAGCTCAGTCGTGTTCGGCATGAGATCAACAAGTTCCATTTCATATTGATTGTGCTTCAGAAGGTATCTTATTTAGAGTAGTTTATAAAAATGTATAGCCTTGTAAAGGGTCGTAGATGCTTTCCAACATACTTGACTTAAAATAAACTAGAAAACATGACATTTAGAGGTTACAATAATTTAAAAAAAAATAAAATTAATCCAATGCTAAAAGAAAAGAAATCTTGTATTTTATTAACACCAAGGAATAGCTGAAATTCCCTATTTGCCTACAAAATCATAAAGAATTATTTGAAAGCAGTGTATGAAAATTGCAATACTTCAACAGATATTAATAAATATAAATATATGCAATATAGGAAAAAAACGCTGTATAATGCCTTAAAAGTCACTCCAGAGAATAACAATATATTTGACCACTTAAACAGATGGAAATTTATTTTTTGAAACAGATGTAGAAAAATATCCTACTTGATAGAATATTTCAAATTTAAATTTATTGCCAAAAAATCCCAACTTCAATTCTTAGTTTTAAATATTTAAACCCAGGATCTGATACTACTGTGAACGTCTTATCTCCTACTAAGTTACATGATTACCTTGAAACAGATGTTGAGAAATTTTCTTTACCATTACAAATTACTGGAAACTTAAGACAGCTGTAGGCACTAAAATGCGAATTCTTTTCTTCACAGCAAGTATCTGAGTTAAACCACAATTTTTTCTACTCAGTTAACAAAATCACATATTTTAAAACATTTTAAGAATTAAAAACAAGACAAAAGAAGACAAACAAACAAACAAACAAAAACTAGCTCTTACAAATCAAAGAAAAACTGAAGTGGATAGTTGAAACTGTTCTGGGAAAATGAAAAAGACAGATATTCCTGCACTTTGAACATTGTGAAAAGAGTTCTGTAGTCCAATAAGTAGAACCTAACTTTCACACTTTAGCAAACTTAGTTACCCACAATGCTTTCTGATATAACTGGACTCTAACAGCAGTATTAATATATTGCTTTTCCTTTTGTACAATATGTGCTTCTCACATACTGTGCTACAGGTGGTTACGTACTTAAACTTGTATAACAGCTCAGAAGTACTTAAGTGAAACCAAACAACTTAAAATAAAAGATTTAATTGCATGAATGGATTTGTTCACTGACAAATCTCATGTTGACCATGGCCAAGTCATCCCACTGAAGATTTATATCTGAAAAGGGAATGTAAAAGTTAATTCAGATATACTAGACTACCTGAGACTGTTACTCCCTGGATAAATTCAGGATGCATTGCCAAGAGTCTCTGGAATACAACTACACTAAGCTGAAAGGGCAAAACTAGACCGTTTGCATGATGTGTGACATCAGGGGAAAGTAGACCCCCTTTAAACATCATACGTAGTAGTCATAGCCTTTTAAACAATCTGGAAAATTTTGATAAAACTACAGGAAAGTGAAAAAGGCCTAAGACTTATGGATCATATTTTCACAGCATATTTACCACATTTATTTAGAAACAGAGCAAATCAGAGTTGAAGCTACTGCAGGTAGGCCATGCTGAAGTACTAGCAATTTGCTGTATCTTGTTCTTTTAGAAAGAGAGCTATGCCTGCTGCACCTGTGTCTAGACTGTCAAATTTTAATCTGAGGGGCTGATAGTCACCAGCCACTGCTGTATTTTCTACAGAAATTCGTTATTGGGTCAAGCACACTGCCTTTCCATCAGGGATAGATAATGTCCAAGTGTCTTTAGGACTATTAAAAATGTGTGGTTCTTCTTTGAGCAAATACACTCGCAGATCTGCCTGTAGTTCTTGAATCTACTATTCATTCTCTGTAACATCAGTCAAATTATGTTATGTCTCTTTCCATCTGCAAGTTAGGATAATCCTACTTTCTTTTTTCCATGTGAAGAGTATAAGATGTTCAAGTAAGGGATGGTCTTCTGATCTTTATGTAGTGACCTGTTAGACTGTACTGAGATAAAAATTATTAACAACTACTTTAAAAATTGTCATAATAAATTACTTTTTACGTGTTAGGAAGACCTGGACTTGAGGATGGAAGGATACAGCATAACTTAATTTATACTTACATAAGTGTAGTTATATAGCATAAACTATAACTTAAGTTATAGTTTACACTAGAAACTATATCAAGACCAACTGAGCATTGATTCCTAGATCAAATAGACTAATATTGACTTCTTATGTCCAGGTCTTGCATCCTGTAAAGCAGTCTGGTGACTTATTATTTGGGATAAGTCTGGCATGATATCTGCTCTACAGTTCTTTGACCCCACAGACCTCTTTAGCTCCCAGTAGCCACTGTGCTAAATAATTTTTCATTCTGGAAGAAGAAATTTGAGAAAAACAGAGAGTTCTCAGGTCTGTAGCCAAAGAAAGGAACCCTGAGCTGAGATGTGAACCTTTAGCATGATGTCACTAAACACTATGGTGGGGACAGGGCTGTTAAACAAAAATTGGCCTTGATATAATTTTGCTTTGCCTGTGCAAATATTATTTGGCATAATTTTTGGTATGACAAAGAGCCACCAAATCACTGATCTAACATAGCTATATGCCCTTAGAATAACTATAAACCACAACAGAATTTTTGAAGTAACAAACTTCTGTTTTAACACAATAGATACATAGGAAACAGAATAAAACATAGGAAATGAAATAACAGTGCAGTTAAGAAAGCTTCAGAACAAGCACAAAAGGCAAGATTATCTCCAAGTCAGTTTTGGGGCACCAACTCCTCCAGAGAAACAGCTTCAGGACAAGGACACAGTGACCAGAGGACACAGTAACTGGATTTGGGAAGTGACCTAGTAGAAACAATTAACAATCACTCTGGAAAAATGAGGATCTAAGGAACAGAAAGGCACAGGCCATAGTGTCTGGAGGGGATAAAAGACAACCCAAAAGATTACCCAAGCAGAATCAGTAGAGCACTGAAGACTCCAATGGCTGAGAGTCAACTACTGCCTTGACACATGAGGCAGGATGCCCCTGGATGCTTTATGCCATGAGTGTGGCCTTTCAGGATTTGGGGATTGCCTGTCATAACCATAACACTAGACTGCTAGTATTTCTATGACAACTTGACGTATTTGTTAGAAGTATCCACTGTCTTTACCATACTTATCTCACAGTTATCTTATTACGGTAGTGGTCTACCACTAAGGTTTAGTTTATAGTTAATAGCTGAATATTGCTAAACAGTACTTTTATCCACTGCAGCTGTGCTTGTTACACAGGCTATTGATCAATGTAAGCTATTAAAAATCATAATATATGCCTTAAGCAGTCAAAACTTCTTTCCTTACCAAATAATACTGCTGTAAAATTTCCCCTGTAAAACTTTTTTTGCTAGGTAATAAGCCATAAACTCTTTTTCCCCTACTTATGTATTCCATGCACAACACATCAGTGCATCTGCATACTTTATAATACAGAAACATGTTTATGGACACAAATTGCTATTTATATCTCATGTGAGAACCTCTTTCTTGCTACATGGTCCTATGGGCCTTTGTAAATGTAGATGACTGAATGCAGAGATGAATCTCACATGTAACTCTTGGTCCAGGGGTTGATTCACCTGTTGTGATTCAAGACCTATTGTCTCTCTATGTGGTAAAAGATCTCTGAACAAAAGTGACAAGAGGGGATGATCACATCACTTGCTATAACCCTCCCTTTAGATCCTTCTGTTTACAAAACTTCAACAGTATAAAAGTACCCTTCAAGGAGGATATGCACAATTTAAGAGCAAAAGGACTAGGAATAAGACCACGCAGGACTAACCAGCTACTATGCAAAGCATTACTACACTCGCCATGCAAGTGATGCTCCTAATACATCTTTGCTGACCAAGGTCTTCAATCAGCAGAGTGATGGTCAGCCTCTATTACTGCTTGAATTGATCTAATCCTTATTGCTCCTTAGTTGCTACCTTCTGATTTTCTTTTCAAATGTAATTTTTTTCTCTTTAGGGCTTTATACCTTTCCATGGCAGTGATTATTATCTTGAACACTAGAGCTGCTATTACTATCTGAACAGTTATACTTTTGTCTGTGTTTTTACTTATCCTGAAAGGCTTTAGCTTTCTTATGCTCCCACATATTAACAATTCATTTTCTTATTAAAATTAGCTGTGGTCATACAGCTGCGCTGCATCAGATGACTCCATGAATCACAGATGGACAAAACTCCTTGGATGAGAGTTAAATGGTGGAACTCAATGTAGCTGCTAAAATATAGCTCTCTAGTGTCATTTGGAGATGTGTATGTTTAGACACATTCCTGGCCTCTATCTGCAGTAGAGGTGTCTCATAAATCATGTGTCGCATCTGGCAGTGACATGTGGATGTCTAGGATGCCTTAGAGTGTTCTAAGTGGCCCTAGGTACCTGTGTTTAAGCAGTTGATTTGTGTCCATGGTGTTAGATGTTTGCTGTAGCATTTGAGCAGTCCACCATTAGGAGGTGACAATGAGTCTGTAGTGGAAGCTATTCATGGAATGTAAATTTTGCTTTGCAGAAGGTTTTATAAACATGTGCTTAGTGTTCCAGCACTTACTTCAAGGCCCTGGATTGCATGCATACAGAAATTTTAGCATATGGTGGGCCATATTTGAAGTCCTCTACTGGAAGCTTAGTGAGCTTACCATGTTTTAGTAATCCATTCTTTTAGTGAGACTACCTGACAGTCCTGTGGCTATTTTGGACTCCTACTAGGCAGTAAAAAATCATTTGGTGTGGGGAAGTCCACTAAAAGCATACTGGATCTGGAAGGTTGTAATGCCTTCTCCCAAAGTAATTCCTTAGTTCTGGGAGGACTTTTATTTGGTTGGCTCTGAACATAGCATCTTCCATAGGTTTATTGTTTCATTGCCTGGAAGAGACTCAATCTTTTATATTTTAAGACTCTGCAAAATTACTGGGACAGAAGCAACTGAGGTTATTATGACCTAAATTTCAGTTTACTCTCTCCCATGGGAGTAGGCTGGCACTGGGAACAGGATGGGAGGTTCTCTTTCTATCAGAATCTTCAAGGCATTAGTATCCAGAATCTCCAGGGTGAGAGTGGCTGTATGTACCCTGAACTATCCTATGTTTCTCTTATATACACACTTAAGTGGATAAGTATCACACGTATTTTTCAAATAGACCCTAAACTTTTGCAAGATTAAAGTTGAGTGCTAATTTCAGCCAGCTTGTTGAACAGGCTGAACTCCAAAATCAAGATGATGGCATCAGTCTCCATGTTTTGCTGTTAACAGGAACAGTTTGTTTGATGAGGCTAACTTGCTATTCTAACCAAATTAATTTCAGCAAGGCAGGATTATTCAGGTCCTAAATGACAAGTCCTAGCCTTCCACCATTGTGATTAACAGCTCCAGAGAGGGAGCTTAGTGCATAATATTGTTAGCAGTCATTTAGGTCAAGGCAAGCAACAACAGAGCAGGACACAACATCTGAGTCCTCATGGTCAGAGAATGAGGTCTCTGAATGAAAGAACCATATCTAGATGTTCATAAACTCCCTTTTACACTTTTCCCCCAGATAAGCAAACTAACCAAGCCCTTTCTAAATTCTGCTAACAGAAATGAATCCCTTCCATACTCACGCACAATATAACAAATACACTCAATCTCTTCTCCCCATACACATAAATTAGACATTTGGCTTTGTTTCTGCAGTTCCATTAACCTCTGTGAGTGTATTTTCCTTCACCAATTAGGTCAAGAATGTAGTGGTTTGACCCTGGCTGGCAGCTAAGCCCTACCCAGCTACTCACTAATTCCACCTACTCCCAGCAGGATGGGGGGAGAGAATAGGAAGACTAAAAGATCCCAAAACTTGTGGGTCAAGATAAAAATAGTTTAATAAGTGAAGGAAAGAGGAAAAGGAAAGAAAGGAGAAAACCAAACAAAACAAGTGATGAAAAGGCAATCACTCACCACTTCCCATAGTAGACTGATACCCAGACAGTCCCTAAGCAATGGCTACCCACACAAAACCCTCCTCCCTTCTGGTTTTTATAGCTGAAGATGACTCTATATGGCATGGAGTATCCCTTTGGTCAATTTGGGTCAGTTGTCCTGGTTATGTCTCATCCCTACTTCTTGTGCAACCCCAACCTACTCACTGGGGGGCAGAGTAAGAAACAGAGAAGGCCTTGATGCTGTGTAAGCACTGCTGAGCAACAGCTAAAACATTGGTCTGTTACCAACACTATTTTGATCACATACCCAAAACATCACATCATAACGGGCTGCTATGAAGGAAATTAACTCCATCCCAGCCAGACCCAGCACAAAGAAGGAAAGGTAGTTGTAGCCTTCTTTGTACAGCTGGCAGAGCCTCATGTCCTCGTCCTCATGGGTGGCTTGATCCAAAAATCTGCTGGAAGACCAACACAGCAGGCTGTAAGCAAAGCAGTGTGTTTGTGGAGCACATTGTTGACAACTTCTTGACACAAGGGATTAAGGAACTGACAAAGGGAGACACTCTGCTGGAGCTGATTCTTACAAACAAAGAATTGGTCAGGAAAATTAAGCTTGGAGGCAGCTTTGGCTAAAGTAACCATGGAATGGTGAAGGTGAGGATCCTGAGAGCAGGAGACAAGGCAAATAACAGGATCACAACCCTGGACTTCAGGAGAGTAGACTTTGGCCTGTTTAGGGACCTACCTGGAAGAATCCTAAGGGAGAGGATCCTGGAGAGAAGAGAGATCAGGACAGCTTGTTGATTTTCAAGGATCACCTTCCCCAAGCTCGAGAACAGTCCATCCCAATGAGCAGGAAAGTAAGCATCTGTTCAACATCTTCATTAATGATCTGAATGTAGGGACAAAACGCACCCTCAGCAAGTCTGCAGATGATACCAAACTAGGAGGAGCATCTGGTAGACCTAATGATTGTGCTGCCCTTCAGACAGACCTCAACAGGCTTGAGAAATGAGCCAAGAGGAACCTCAGGAAATTAAAAAATTGCAAATGTGAAGTCCTGCCCCTAGGAAAGAATAAACTCATGCAGTAGTACAAGTTGAGGGCTGACGGACTGAAAAGCAGCTTTGAGAAAAGGGTCTGGGGTTATAGTGGACAGCAAGTAGAACATGAACCAGCCATGGGCCTTTGCAACAAAGAAGAGCAACAGCCCTTCTTCCTTGGCTGCACTAGGAGTGCCAGCAGGTCAAGGAAGGTGATTCTTCCCCTCTACTCAGCCCTGATGAGATACATTTGGAGTACTTTGTCCAGTTCTGGGATTCCCAGTACATGACACGTACTTTGCACAAGTCCAGCAAAGGACAGCAAAGATGATAAAATATTGGAGCATCTGTCATATGTGGAGAGGCCGAGAGAGGTGGGACTGTTCAGCCTGGAGAAGAGAAGAATCAGGGGGGATCAAATCAATGTGCATAAATGCCTGATGGGGTGGAGTAAAGAAGACAAAGTCGGATTCTTCTCAGAGGTATCCAGTGACAGGACAAGAGGCAATAGTCACAAACTGATCTACAGGAAGTTCTGTTAAATATAAAAGAAAAAAAATCACAATGGGTTTAGTCAAGCCCTGGAACAGGCGGTGGAATATCCATCCCTGGAGTCAGTCAAAACCTGCCAGGACATGACCATTGTCCAACAACCCGAGCAACCTATCCTAGCTAAACCTTCTCTGACCAGGGCAGTTAGACTAGATGATCTCCAGAGATCCCTTCCAACCTCAGTAATTTTATGACTCTAATTAGTTTACCACAGAGTCAGGTATGGAAGGCTGTTCTTAAGCCTAAGAACCAACTTCCCTTGAAATAAATTATATTTTTCTTTCATCTGCCGTCCTCCTACACCTTCTTGAGAATTATGCTACTTCAGACTTGAGCCCTCCAGGCAGCTTTCAGTCCTCTGCCATTTGGCCTGAGAAGATGACCCATACTTCTCCCCAGAGGAGGGAAAAGTGTGCAGAGTCCCATGAATACCTACAGAGAAAAGGAAGTATACTGCTTAAAATATAAATATGAATATTTCTTTATACAAAACACACAAAAATCAGGACAATATTGCTTCTCTCTTCCTAAAAGACTTAGTTTAAAGTATTAAAACACACTGAGACAAAGTGAGTGGGATTTATCCATAAATTCTAACAGCCAAATTTAGTCAAATTTAGGATATCTGCCAAAGTAAGGGTCTGCATGTTTAATCACGTGCCTAAACTTCTAGAAGCCAGCACAGCTCAGATAAGTATGTAAATGTGAGCTGAGATGCATCAGAACAACACATTTCATTGTGAGCCTTCATATGCCCCACTTAAGGATTTTTTTAAGTTAAATAAACATTTTTATTTTTTTTTGCCACTGTCTTCTGGCTATGATCCAAGCACATAAAAGTGAACAACTTTCTTTTCTCAGAGTCCTAGTAATGTCTCTGGGCCTTTCAGTCATTATCACATTTTTATAGATGCTAACAAGAGGTTAACAAATTAACCAGATACCTGAATAATAAGTAGGATGCTCTGCAGCTTGCAGGAATAGCATTTTTACAGAATGCATGCAGACATATTCACAGATACAATGTGTGAGTTGTGTTCATGGGGGTGTTGTATGGAAGAAGGGAAGTGTCCTGTGATGCCTTATACTAACGGAAGTGAAATAGTTTGGAAGATTGGGTGGGAAGTATTAAACTAGCTCTTTCACTGTCCATATTGTTTGTAGGGAGCAAAAAATTTTCATAATTGCTTTTTTATTTTCTCCTGAAGGAAGCTTTCTGGTTTACTAAAAATGAGTGTACTGGGACAAACTAGCATAAGTCCAGTGCAAAGGACCTAGGGACCAGAGCTTTAGGGTGAAACGCAAAGTGACCAGACAGTATAAACACACCTAAAATTGGTTTCAATCATTTCATTACTCTCTTGTAATGAATCAAGTTCATTGAAAAGAATACATGACTGCAATAGTAACTTCTGTATCTCTACTATCTAATCACTGAACATACTGGAAAGAAAAGACATAATTACAAAGAAAAAATATATTGCAGATGTATCATGGCAACAACCAAAGGAAACTAGAGAATAGGCCCCTCAAGACAATTTTCACTTACCCATATGAGCAAACAAGGGAACAGGGATGAGGGAAAAGCAACACACAAATATATATGAAAGAAAACCTACTTGTTACCTGTTTAGGAGACAAGTAGTTCTTGTTAGTTCCTTTTCTGGTAAAACATTGTTTTACTTTTACTTTGTGAGAAAGCATTCTCAAGCTAAGTGTAACTGCTACCTAAGTAAGTCCTGATGGCCCCCATCAAACCTTCCCTGATTGTGAAAGGAAATATTCACAAGAAGGAAAAGGGCTGCTGTGCAGGCACCCATGTACCCCACCACTGGCGAATGGCTCAATTAGCAGCAGCTGTCAAGTATGTGAGTGTAACCAGGGCCATGTGCATGTATGGGACACACAAAACTGTCTAAGAGGGTTTGTGCCTGAAATGGTCATGTTAGAGAGGAAGACAACCATCAGCAGGATTAAACAGCAACCAGGAAATGACAGACACTTCTGAAGAGGTCAGTCTTAAAAGAAGTACAAAGGAAGCATGGACATTTGTGACGTAGGGAAAGACAGTGGAGAGAAAGCAGCAGCTGTCAGAGGGGGTCTGTCCCTGTCGACAGTGTCCACAGGGCACCCCGATCCCTGCCCAGACCAGGCAACGTAGCCCCCGTTGTGGGGTGCTGGGAGCAGCCAGCACCCAGCAGTGGGCTGGTGGAGTGGGGTCAACACACAGGGAGCCCACCTCAGGGCACAGGGACACCTCTCAAGATGCCTCCTCACCATCAGGTGCATTAGGAATGGCAGACGGGCATGCAAAAGTGGGGAAGTGGTGATAGCAACCCCTAAACCCGGGGGCTGTATGTGTATGTGCCGGGGCTAGACCTTCACAGGATTAGCTCTACAAGGCTGTTTATAAATTTGTAGGTGTTTATTAGCATCTCCTATTTTATCTATAATTGTGATTTATCTGTTGTATTAAGGATGTTGATTCTGAGTATACAGTTCATGGATTGCCAATTAGTTACATGTCATTAATAAATCAATAAACTACTTCAGTCCTGATTTCATTTAAACCACCTAAGTTGAGCAGTTTTTCCTTCTGACAGGATAGTGAAAATAACTATCCACAGTCTCAAAAGGACATGGTCTTTTAAATGCCCTCTGATAAAAAAAGCAACTTGCTGGTGCCGCTTGCAAACTGCATCAATAAAATGTGTGATAGCATGCTTTGCTTTTAAAACATCTGAATGAAGCTTTATAGCCTTATTGTCTTCAAATCATTAACTCAGAATTCACCAAAGCACTTAGAGTCACTTAATTTTTATCAGGCTTCCTTACAGGTTTTGGAGCTTGGTGAGGTTCTAGAAATTATGAGTTCTCAAAAATAATCTCTACCCATTTTACACTGCTTAAGAAAAGTTTGCTTTGTTTTCAGCTTCCTCACTTTCCACTCTTCATGTCAGAATATGGACTACAGTAGAAGGTTGGTGAGGGGCCTGGAGCACAAGTCTGATGAGGAGCGGCTGAGGGAGCTGGGGCTGTTTAGTCTGGAGAAGAGGA
>JAOBAS010006685.1:0-18567 GCA_025311575.1 Elanoides forficatus | reverse complement strand
TGTGTGGCTGATGTGGAGGTGGGAGAAGAGGCGGGGACAACCCTGTGCCAGCAGAGTCGTGATGGTCCAAACCCCTCGGGGGGATTATTGGACCTTCAGCTCACTGTAGGACAAAAAAACAAATACTGCATCCTCTTCACCTAACATAAGCATCACACACTGGAAATGTCATCCATAATGGGACGTGTACTCCAAAGGGAACAGGCATTTATCCCTATAACCAGTAAATGCAGCCAGTCCTTGCTCCTCCTTCCTCAAGGAGCTGATCTGCTGCCAGCATGCTTGTGCTCTGGCTAGGGGATGTGCTTGCACACCTTTGGGGTTCACCAGGAAATCAGTAGCTCCAGAAGGCAGGGTGAGGGTGGGAAGGGGGAGAGACACAACACACGTCACCTGTGAAAAAACTTTGAGAAACACAGTTTTCCACTCATAAGCTAACTTACAGTAGCTGGAAATTGGGTCTGGGACGTTCAGGCCAGTGATAAGGCTCAGCATGCACCCTGGTAGTTGTACCATGTTTGTAGGGGCTCTGTGACAGCACATTGTTAAAACAGGCATTTAATCTTTGTGGCCCATGTAAGATTAAATCAATGTGCCTTCATTGGCTGAATTATTTATTTTCTTTAAGCCATGCTTAGCAGCGTGGAACCATGTATAAATATGCCTTATTTCAGCAGTATTTTATACTCACCACTAATTAACAGGTAGGTACTTTCCGGTCTTGCTGTTGGTTGCAGCAAGCCCACAGCAGTGGGATGAGCTTGGCCAAGCTCTACACATCCCAGGAGGAAAACCTTGCAGATACTGCTACATGCTCACTGCTCCTGCACTTCCGCATAGCCTTCAGTCTTCCTGTTTGGCCTGACCATAATTCTTCACCAGTTCCACTGCCACCCAGAGAAACTCATTTGCCCTTTGGTAGGTCTTATGCAAAGGGCCCTGGACAGCTGTCAGCCTTGAGAGGCTTCTGCAGGGTGGCTGGCCAAGGCAAGGGTGAAAAGGCAAAAAAGCGCCTGGTGCCACCTCGTGCCTGGGGAACACAGCCTGGCATCCCATCCCGCCGGGGCGACAGCGTCACAGCCCTGGCACAACCATGCAGCACCAGTGTTCTGCAGCACTGGTGGTGAGCCAGGGGCAGAGACTAAGGATGCCAACGTAAACCTCAGACAAACTATTGGTAGCAGTGCTGTTTCTGCCTTTTAAACAAGCACTGGCCACCCCAACAACTTGTTTCCTCTTTCCTTGTTGCAGGCAGCCTGTTTTGGAGCTGTTCCAGCAGCAATGCCAGTCTCCTTGCCTGCGCACAGAAAGCAGGGAAGAAATGAGGCACTAGATGTCATCACAGGAATTATGATCTGTATGGCAGATCTGCATGTTGTTGGTTTGGGATTTTTTCTTGTATTCTGGAAAGGTGTCTCTTCCGTGGCAGAGTGTACTTTTGGAATGGAACATTTTTTCCACTTTTAGCTACAGCATCTGACTTTTTTTAAAAAATGAAATATGTATACCTAGCTTTAGGTGATTAGATGAAGCTGAAGGACTCAGAAAGCAGGCAATACTCTCTCAGAGTGAGTAGCCAAGTGCCCATAAATTTCAAGGTCAGGAGTTCACCTCTTTTTTTTTGGCCTGTAGCTCAAAAACACTTCAGATTGGTTCTGTGATGCCAACAGCTGTTTCCCCTCCTCACAGTCTGCATGTGACAATGAATAAACCAAAAGGTCACTTCCCTGAAAGCTCTCAGGGCAATGCTCCCCAGCCATAAGCTCAACAAAGATGTAAACAAAAACAGCTCAAACCAGTGAAGTTTCCAAAACTGCAGAGATCACCAGGGAAGGTGGGGCACACACCTGTGGATCTGGATGGCCCAAACGGGTGGTCTCATTCAACCCCCATCTGACCCAAATGACAAAGACCCCCTCTCCAGCTATCCACTTCACAGGTAGAGTGAGCATGCAAGAAGTTCATCAGAGGTCACTAACGTTTAACAAAAAAGAGAACTATATCATTTCCCTCCATGTCCACATGAGTGCACGCACACACACACAGAGGCAGGTATGGTCAGAGATTCTTATTAGCCAACTCACCTTATTAAGAAAAAGGCAAATGGCCAGCTTGCTGTTCTTCTGAATTTTCCTGCCTTCTTTATATTCGTATTTCTCTAGCAGATCTCTGTTCCTGTTGTTATCTGAAAATTTCATTAACTGTAATTTTTCCTGTATTTTCAGCTCTGTGATAAAATCATTCAAAGGCATTGCGCCTAACACCAAAAGCTGCAGAATCCCCCCCCGCCAGACACCTCTAAGGAAAAACATCTCCTGTGATCTGCCAGTTCACCGTTGCTAAATTCCTTTAACCTGGAGGACAGAGGTTTAAAGAGCCGCTCTCTAGAATGATAGTACATAAGTGACAGATCACACAGCAAAATTGTTTTAATACGTTCCAGATGCATTGCTTCAGTGCAGTTAACACAGAGATTAACCTGAATCACTGTGCCTATGGTCTCTGCTCTTCAGGTCTCCCACGGCTACATGCCAAATTTTTTCTGCTTTCGACTGAAAGGCTTTCGACAAAGTCAGGCTAAGGGAGTACACGATTTGGTCCCAAGTAACCAGTTAAGTATTTGAAGCTGTTGTCAGCCTTTTACAACCTCAGTTTAAAATTACATTTAGGGAGGTTTGAAGCACGTTAGATAAGACAAATGCTGAAGAAATAGAGGAGGATCATCAGGGAAAAAAAATAAAGAAAAGAGAAAAACGGAAAAAGCAGTATTCTACTGAAATAATATAAATAACATATATAAACAGGCATGCACACACACTGTTCCCCTGTTCCTGAAGCAAATGCACCATTAACAAGAAATTCTCAAATTATGAAAGGATATAGTAAGTTACTTAAATCTTAAATCTTCAGTTGTAGGGAAGTGATTTATTCTGTATCAGTAAAATGCTTAGCTGCAAAATAGAGACCAGAATTCAGTGTTCTGTTCACATGCTTACATAAATCTACAAGCTGAAAGACAGCTTTGATACCATCTTCACGGAATCAGCATTATTTATTTAAGGAAAAACAGTATTTTGAAGAGACTAAAAAGGACAAAAAAAGAAGTTAGGGCATCTGTAATACTGAAGCAATCCATACTAGCTCTGCAGAATAGCAGAAATCCAGGAGAAAAGATTAATGTCTGAAACTCTTTTGTAGGCAAGAAGAATATTAACTTCTGCTGTTATGAATAAATGAATTCTAAATTATTCTTTGTCTGCTAGATTTTATGAACTATTACCATAATCACATAAACCTCCTCTTTTTTTCACATAAAGCTATGTATAGCATAAGACTTCCCTTTCAGTCCCATGATCAGAGAAACTGTTTGAATGGAGACATTAAAGCAGTGAGATTCCAATTACCGTATGAAACACTCCGAATCTGGCAAAACGAGCTGCTCAGATTACTGCTAGACCCAGAAAACCCCAAACGATGGAGAATGAAGGTGAATCAAAATTCAGATGTGCAGCTGTACTCATTCCACAAGCCCTGCCGTTTGATCCCAGAGCACGTCCTTTTGCAGCTAAATTGTCCTTTTCCTGGTCTCCGAGCCAATGAAGAAAAAAGTTTTATTTAAAATGAGAGTCAAGTAGGAGAATGTAATACATAGCACAAGTTTGAAAGGCAGTGACTTTAGCTGTCTTACTGAATGAATATAACCTGTCTGATGCAGATGTATGGGGAAAGAGGAGAAACGAGAGCAACAAGTTGGTGCCTGGGCTTAAAAGAGAAGTTTTGCAAACTAGCTGAAAGAACAAGAATCTTGCACTGAGAAATTTGAAGCTACTGCTCAGAAATTAACATACAGCTAAAGAGACCAGACATGCAGCTGTTATGTGTAAAAATATTTTATGGGACTTGTTTTCAATATCTTCAGTACATCTTTATTTTTTATATCAGGCACACACACACACAATCAGAAATCTTTCATGGATATGTAGATCAAACTGTTGTTCAAAGGAGTAAATTAGGACAAGTTTAATAATCCTCCAGTGAAGTGTCCTTCTGTATGCCTCCATCTAGCCCACGTGAACTCAAGAGTCTCGTCCTTTACTTGAAAATCAACATGTGGAAAACTATGTTTCTACATTGTCTCTGGCAAGCCACAGACCCCACAGTGAGCCCACAGAAATAAATCAAGAAATTCTCCACCCTTACCCCTGTGCTGAACCACTGACCTTACTGACCATATCCCTCCAGTAAAAATGGATAAGGACAAAAAAACAGATTGCCTCTCTATCTGTGGAAATCATCTCGTTTCAGAGGCTGAGCGCAGAAGTAGTTGATGATTTCTTCTTTGACATGTGGTCAGTCTGAATCTGCATCTGCCCAGGATACGTGCTTTAGGGGGACACCCATGGGACAGTCCTTCTCATGGGGATTTCTCTACGGTGGATTGTGTTTTCCAGTCATTGCAATGGCAGATGCCCAGTCCTGTCTGAGCCAGGCTCTCTGCATGGCAGGCTGTGCTGGTGCGGGAAGAGCCAGGGTGTTCCCTAGCAGTGATGGGACGGATGACGGAGGACAGGCACCCAAGCCCGCAGCACCAAGGCCCAGGAACCATGTGGGAAAAAACCTGCCGCACACACAGCCGGGGCAGGTTGCCGCTGTGGCTGCTGACCCCCACCTCCCTTGGCTGCCCCAAGTGCGATGCTCTGCAGCTTCTGTGGCCACTTTGGCCACAGCAAGGCTGAGGAGGAGGTAAACTGAGCCGGAAAGGTGGGCTGCACAGATCAGCCGTGCAGGGAGGAAGGGTGATTACAGCAAGCATGAAGCAGCATCAGACTGCATTTCTTTAATGCTTCACATCCACTATTGTCTCCTTAATAGAAACCCCACACTCACTCTGCCATCTTTATGTGTTTAGAGGGGGCTGAGGCAGAAATGAAACATTAACCAGTTTTCACTACCCTCCCTTCAAATTCTGAGTACTTAAACATTTTTCATTTTTTTTCTCAGTGCTGCTACTAGTCTGCCTTGTAGTCATACTGCAGGTCTGACAGCTCATGGAGGCACTAAGCAAGATTATGCTCAGTGCTTTGTACAGACATGGTAAATATAACCTGTGTCACCACTTCCCTTCAGAGCTTTGTACAGTTCCTTATATTATCCAACAGTTCAACTGCAATGTCCTCCTCAAGCTGTGTGTAGGAGGACGTGGACAGAAAAAGGTACGTAAACAGATAAATTAAAAGTTAAGCCAGTTCTCTTAGCAAGTTTCAGCCACAGCTTGCTTCTCTCCTTGGGTGCCTTTTGGATCACAGCATTGGCTGGAACTGATTTTAGCTGGAGAGCTGAAGAAGTTTTGCTCCCCAAGCACCATTCCCCCTTGAGGGCTCCAGCACAGCCCTCTCTCCTGGTTATTGGTCTTCACATGCCTCATTCTTTAGATTTTCTCCTTAGACAGTAAAATCAGTGTGAAATCTTCTGATGGTCTAGATGCACCTCATGATCTTGACCTCTATGAAGAGGTTTATTGCTTTAGATTGACCAGTTTTACACAATGTTTGCTTATTTTCAGGAAAATTTGTGAGCATTTTTTTACCCACAGTTGTCACAATTTATTTCAAGAATCATCTCATTCAGAAAAAAAAAAGGAAAAGTTCTTTTAAGGTTATCAACCACAGAGGAAATCAAATGCTAAGCCTAGTCAATGTATTCTGATCAGAGCACAAAACTTAATTTTAGGGACACTACAGCTGTATTTTGTAGGTATTGTTTGCTATAGGAATACTGGCAGAATAACCATCGTCTCTCAAATTAATTAATCTAGGACAAACATGTGTTCCCCTTGGCTGGAAGCCCTGCTTTGCTATTACATTGGAGTTTCTTGGCATAAGTGAGAGCAGACTATGGCCCATGGTATCATATTAAAATGCTGGCCTACTAAGCAGGTGTGCCACTTTGCTGAACCTCTCCCAAGACTTAAAAAAAAATCTTAGATAAATGCTTTTACAACACACTAGCCAACTCATTACGAAATATGGCATTCAATAATTGCATTATTAAAAGGGATTACTAATATTAAAAAAGGTCATTTTCATATATTGAAAAGGACGTATTCATATGTATATATCATTTCTATACGATAATGTGAGTCATATTCATTGCCAGTGTAACATCTACTGATTCCACTGAAGCTCTATTAGGAACTAATTTTGCTCCTGAAGTCTGTTTTCCTATTCTATATTAGCTACATTATATTATTTCCCTCCACAGGCAAAATTGCATTTACCTCAAACTTGATTTGATGCAATTACCAAGGAATGAATGATCTTGTTTTGACTTGTTTCAACAAGTTGGGCCATTTGCACACTGTTCCAACATCCTTCTGCCTGAAGAAGTCTCTTGGCAGTTCTTCAACTCTGATCTAGAAGTCTATCTGAAAAGGTACAGATCCTTTGTGTGTACTTACTGTACAAACACAATTGTTGCTGCTTATTTTTTTCCACAATGTGTCAAAACATTCTGTAGAGGGTGTGCAGGAGGTACAAGAATGTTAAGCTAAAGCATTTTTTAGGGCTAATATACTTGCATACAAAAAGCAAGTGTATCGTATGCTTTTTAAAAAAAATAAATGTCAGATCACATTTTAGATGCTTATAAGAAACATACTTCTAGATACCTATTGTAACTTAAACTTCTAAATTGCTTCAGTCCTAATAGAACGGTATTTGCAAGCCACCAGTTGTGTGCTGTCATTCAGACTAACAGAAAACTCAGCTGTTGTCGCACATAGGTACAAATAGGACTAGCAGACTTCCTTGTCACTTAGCACCTTTATGAACAGATTCAATGAGCTTCTTGAGTTATTCTCATTTATACTATAGCTGATGTTGGCCCATCATTTTCCTATGATAGCTCAAGTCTTCTGCCCTCTTCCGACCAGCTGTACAGGCCTATTTCAATCATAGAATTCTATTTCAAGATTTTAAAAGTGAGTTTCAAACAAAAGAATTAAAAAATATTAATAACTAATTACCAGCATTATTTTTGTGCCTTATTTTATCAAACAGCAATATTCTTCAATATCAGTCCATAAAGGTCATGGCTTAACTAGTATTTAAAAGCACATATTTGACCTTATTTGCTGAGATACTAAACAATACAATGGCCAATTTCACAAACTGCAGTCTTAATATTATACTGACCTTGCACTATACACTTACCTTCTCTTCTACCTTGCCTTCCTTAAAAGCAAAGAAATCATTTATACAACATACACCAGCTAAAAGCACTGAGCATAACCAGATTTAAACAACCCAAGAGGATTTACTTCATGTTTTAGAGCTTCCTGCTTGCTTGCTTGCTTAGTTTTTCTGCATCCTGTTTAGTAAATAAAGTTGTTGTGTTAACAGCAGGTTGTAAAGTCCAAGAGTAGATGTGAGGATGGTCTAGGACACTAGACTTCTAAAGCTTCAGATCTGTTGCTATTCTGGTCTATCAATAAAAAAAAATAAAAGAGGGGTTATGTTTTTATGACCACTAACAAAATTGACATCCTATTTCAAAACACACTGCAGCTTGCAGAGGAAATGGCTGTCTTTTCTTCACTGTCAGACAATGGTTCAGACTTCAAAAATCTAAGTGAAGGCAAAGAGGAAAGGCAGGGAGCTGGGCAGCCTCCCCTTTAAACACCTCTGCAGGGAAGCGCTGTGCTGCCTAACACAGAGATACACAACTCTGCTGCCTTTCTGTTGACAAGAAGAGAGTTTCAGTTTTGACTGAATTAACACCTTCTGGACATATGAAGAGCAGAGATGAATTTGGTGGACACAGCCCCGCGCTTTGTCCCGGGGCAGAGGGTGCTCCTTAAAGAGCATTGTAAGGAGCTGAGAAACCAGACAGGCCTTCTCATTTTTCTAGTTATGGTCTGACAGGTGTTCCCAAAAACTGCACTGTCTAGCTCCAGCTCAAGCATCCAGCAAATCTAGAAATGGCAAAAACAAAGGTAGCGGCTATCTACAGCCTTGCACACCCACCTGAGTCTGCCTGCTCTTGCTCACTGAATATTTCAGTGGCCAGCTCTTGGGAGCTGAGCTGTCTTTTTGCTTCATGTTTACAGCACCTTGAAAATGCAGATCAGATCCAAGTTAGGAACTGTAGGTAACACTGTAATAAAAGCAGTCAATAGTACTGATATCCTAGCAGTCAGGGGTCACCCAGCTAGACCAGGACCCGGCACTGGCCCTCTGTACCACTCTAACCTGGATGGAGGCTAGCAAGAACATTTAGTTAGTACTAGATATTGTTGCTCCATGGCACAGACAAATCCTGCTCCACCTGGCATCTCTGATTTTCACATCAGTGCTGGGTGCTGACAGAGTCCTGTGGGCTTGCTGGTTTTCCTGTGCTTTCTATGTTTCCATGCTCTTGTAGCAGGCTGAGAAATGGCAGCCCCTCACTCTGTCCTCATTGTGTGAAATGATGAAAATCACCACCATGAGATGTTTTGTGCAACAGAAATATAAAGAGGTTCAAAAAGCAATTAGGGGGGAAAGTCCTTAAAAGGGCCACTGAAGATAGAGAGGCAAAAACCTCCAGCATGGCAAGTCTCTGAGTCTGACTGGTAGCCAGGAAGTTCTATACTGGAGGATGCTCTAGGAGCACATGTTTGTTCTGGTCTAAGCATACGCCAGAGACCGGACATGTGAGCGATGAACTTTTCTTCTGATCCTATGTAGTTATTTTTGTACTGACAGTCAATTTAGTTTTCTTGTTTTCCAGACCTAGGGAGACATTAACCTATTATATTTTCTCCCAGTTCTCATTCTTCCAATTCTGGCCTACAGTGCTTCTCCTAGAAAATGGAAAAAATCTGCTGTGGCTGGAGATTCTTCTAAAACAAATAAACAAACGAAGTGCCAGCACACCACAAATACTGCTTCTTTTAGGTTGGAAAGGTTGTAAATGCCATGTGCTCCTGCAGATGGGAGCCAGAGCAGAGTCCTGGACACCAGAAACTGAGAGATGACAGCTTATGAAAAGTAGGAGTGTGCAAATGCTCTTTTTCCACTGTTTCACAGCTTGTAAAATAACTTACATTTGACTTAAGCAAGAAGAAGAGTGTTAGGACTGTGTCAGAAGAGCTGACACCTGTTTTGCACACTCTGCATTACTCAAGCAGTGCAAGCCAATGCAGGTAGAGACTTGGGGCAGCACGTGTGGCTGCAACACATTTGAACTTCCCAAGGGGGATTAACTTAGTTCACTCTGCCTGCAAGTCAGGCAGTGCAGGCTTTGTCACATGCAGCAGCCCAGGAGAAGTACTGAGGCCACTGGACTGCACTGCCGTCACTTTGTTGATGGCAATACCAGGTTATTGCTTCTCTGAGTGTGATGCCTGGCCCATTTTCACAGCTCAGTTTGACAGTACGCATCCCATAAGATGAGGAAGAAGGACAAGGCAGGCAGAGTCAGTTTTCAGCCAGGTCTGAAAGCCACTGAACAAAACAGAAGGCCTCTTCTGGCTAAGAACATTTTGTTTTCAAAAGCAGCATTCTTGCATGATTTCACTGACTGATCCACATGGGACTATTTTGTGGAATTGCCATAATTTGTGGTATGATTTTTATGGTATGATTTTCTGAAAATTACATGCATGCAGCAGTCAGCAGCGGTTACCAGCTTCAAATTCTGCTACAGCATAGCTCTGCTCCCGACAAGGGTGGGAAAGGCCAGGGTTGGGAATCACACGACACTGGAAAGAGAAAGCAGCATTAAGAAGACCAACAGCAGTCTTGACACTAATGATGTTCCTGAGCATGCGGGCTCCTCACGATCTTGTGTTGTGCAAGGCAAAACACTCTGTTTCCTTCACACTTCCTTCTCCAGGACCAGATCCCCAGCAGGTATAAATCAGCTTCCCAACATTGTGGTCACTGGTGTCTGCCAGTTGACACCAGCTGAGAGTCTGGTTGGAGGTCCTTATTTCCCTGAACACACAGCAACACTCCTGAAATGAGTCGGAAGCCTTAAGCTCTGTTGCATTCCCTCTCTCATCCCTCCTGGCAGCAAAGCTAGGTGCCAGCAGTCTGTTAGGAAAATGTGTGTCAGTTTTTAAAAGCATGACTGTAAAAGGGAAGGCAAAACTCCCCTGTACCTCTTCCCTTTCTTGTTGTCACACAAAGGCACCTCGCTGCCCCATGGAGGGAGAAGGCTTGCTGGACACAAGCCACAGCCTTGGTGAGATGTTTCCACCCACCCAGTAAAGCAGAACAGACCCATCACTGTCAGGCCAGAGCCAATGCACAATATTTTACGCAACTATTTTTGTGGTGGGATCGAATGGCTTAGTATCTGGGACATCTGCCGGAAGCAAGACACCCTTTGTGGGAGTCTACACAACTCAGCTGGTCTCGTGCTGCCGGTCGCTGAAGCCACAGCCTGGGACTGCTTCTCAGGTTTGGTTAAGGGCAGAAAAAAAAAAAAAAACAACCCAGATTGCTTCAAACTGATATCAACCATGCTCAGTGTTACCATGTTAGGTATGCCTTGTGCAAAACCCAAGAACCTGCGACATCCCCCTGCATGCCTCCTTGCTTCCCCTAATCCTATTTTTGAGTGAGGACCCAGAGCAAACGCATGGTTGTGGCAGGACATCACCACCCGCCATCTCTAATTATAGGGGAGTCCTGGTCTGTATTAGCAGAAAAACACACCCCACACGCACACACATTCACGCTCGCTCTCTGTGAATACAACTGTTCAACCGCTAATTTCAGGCACTGGTTCCTTCATGGCAACAACACATAAATATAAACCTTGATGGCTCTGAAGACTCTTTTTTTTCTTTCCTCAGTTTAACCCTTGTATTATTTCCATAGCTCATGCTTAAGGTCAATTTTGTGATATGAAATCCAATACTTGGGGCTGTTTGCTGTCTTAAACCCAGGTACCCATACTGTTAAATCAGTATCCATCAGCATCAGTTGGCGCTCCAGGCACAAAGGGTGAGTGGTCAAGTAGTAGAAAGATTTTTAGACTGACCCATTCAACCTTTGCTGAGAGAAGAAAAACCATGTCACAGTCTAATTGCTCTTCTGCTTGCAGCAAAGACACTTGTCACTTGTGCCTGCAGTGAGATAAAACACACAGATGTTTTGTATTCAGAAGTAATGCTGTTTGAGGCTACGAGAAGGTAGCATGAGGTCAAGGTTTATAAGTCCTCCAGAGGCCTTGTTGCTTTATCTGTGGCAAATATTCAAAACAAAATCAGGGGACTACCTGTGTAAAAGCAGCAGTACCCAGACCTGGTCTGTAGGCTTACTTACCCATGGGCATATTCCCATATATGTATGCGTCTCCGCATTGAAGAGGGAATAACCCTCAAATTCTAGTCTGGAGGTTTTGTAAAATTCTTCAGAAAAAGGCATCCTAATGTCTCCATGCAAAACAATTTTTTTGGAGAATGGGTGTCACCTTTTTAACATCACAGGGGAACGCAGCAGTGCCTTTGGCTTCATGACTCAACAGAAGCTTGGCTTCGAGCAACACAATTGAAGGGCAGAGTGAAATGTGTGGTTTACCTGCTGTGGAAGGAAGCACTCTTCCATCTTTTCCCTTGCTCATCTGCCGAGTGAGGATTTGCATATTCTGCAAATCAGCCAGGCTGAGGTATGAAGACCACCCAGATGATCCTATGGCAAATACCCTCCCTGTGATCCAACCTACATACTTTGTGGCCAAGCAGATGGCTCACTGGCCTCTGAGTGGCCTCTGAGGACCTTAACCTCAAGCGTACCATGTCTTTCTTTGGCAGGACAGTAGCATGAGATTGGTTTGTTCTTTGCCGAACTCCAAATCCAAAACTGCATTCTTCGTTCCGAACTATGGTTTACCAAGGTGTGGTTTAACAAGGTCATATGCTTTTTCAGACATGTAACAACCAAAATGTAGTTGGAAAATCAAAGAAAATGAAAAACAGCTTATTACACTCAAATATCCAACAATTATATGCGAGTCCTCCATGATACACAGTTAAGAAAATAGGAGAGGGAAGGCAGAAACCTCAAGGAAACATAAATCACAGCGAAAGGAGGGGGGAGGATGGCAGGAATCTGGAAAGGACTTCAAGAGGCCATCCGCTTTTTTTCTTAGGGCAAAATCACTATCTCTGTCATTCCCTACAAATGCTTGTCTTATCTTAGACGAGATAAAACAAACATCAAACACTAGTAATGGGGATTCCACAGCCTCTCCAGGCAATCTGTCCCAGCACTTCACTATCTCTGTTTTTAATTCCTTGCCTAAGTCTTTCTTCCCTTACTTTGAGTCTGTTTCTTCATGTCATATGCACCAGGGACAAGAAAATGAGTAGGAATCGATTTAGAGAAATTACACTGTGTTTTGAAGAAGGGATGGCAAACGGTTTTTCTTTACAAGTTCATCATAAGTTGTTCTGGCTTACAACTATGGATTTTTTTGCCTTCTCTTTTTCTTTTTTTAGGGCCAAATACATTTCCATGTGCACACTGCTGGCAAAACAATCTGCTGCAGAAAAAACACCAGTAACAGTAAATCCCTGCAAAGATATGGTGACTGGGAGGAAAACTGAAGTCTTTCCTGAACCTATTTAATAGTGTCCCTGTTAGAGGTCTGAATCAGCAAAACCTGGAAACATGCCAGGCTTTTCAGTCCTGACACCTAGAAAGGTATGAGCAGATTTGATATTCTTACCTGTAAGAACATATGCTGAAGTTTTCAGATGTATTCTGGCTTGGCCAGATAGTTCCTCTCAGGCAATAGGAGTTTTACCACTGACATGATTTGGGAGTTTTTAATAATTGGTGAGAAATGGAGTCTTTCTGAGTGCAGGCTGCAGCATCATTGTATTGCATTGCCAGAAAGAAACCAGTTCCTACACAGCACACAGTTAGCAAAAGTAATGTTTTTGAGAGTGGCGTCCTGTTCCCATGGCAGGACATCAGTCAGGGTGGATGGCCATGTTCAGCTTCTCCCACATTACCCACACAAACATGCATTTGCAGAAGCCAAAGGGCAGATCCGCTGCAGGGCATGAGCTGTCATAGCTTCACTGACTTCCACTGGGTAGCAGTGATTTCCATAAATTCTGACAGAATCTTGTTGCCAAACATCTACATGTTTGGTTTCCTTCTGTGTTTACAGAAATACTCTCCACAGGCTACACATTAAAGGGAGAGTCAACCCTCCATATGCAGGCTGATCTCTGCTCCTTTTGGATGCATTCATGAACATGTTATGGTTGTGAAAGCAGGCCTTCAACTCAGCATGATTATAAACTCTTCAGTACTTGCTAGTACTTATAGAACAACCAGATTTTTAGAAACTGAATGAAAAAAAAACCCCATGCTTTACAACCGTGTTAGTTCTGTATTGACAAGAACGTATTTAAGATGGCATTAGTGCAATTTATGTGGTACAGTTATTACAAGTAAATATTCAGTGTGCTGTAAGTTTTGCCACAGAAATGGGTTTGATAGCATAGTGGGGAGAACCTTTTCAGACTTTAATACTTACATTTCCAACAAACATTAATAATGCTTATGAAAAGGTTTGGCATTTGTCTTTTATTGAGTTTCTACTCCCAAGATTTAAACTGTGGCATAAAGATAAAACTGCAAGGTGGTGTAACTATAGGGAAGAAAAAAATCATACCCAGACATAAACTGATTACAATGGCTTAAATGAAAATAAGTCAGGTAAACTGTTTTAAGCCTCTTCTGAAAAGACAAATGCGATTTTCTTCACATACCTGCAAACAAAAATACTTCTGTCGGCAAGGCAATAACCAGCAGAATTTCAGCATCAGAATTTTCAGGTTTTGGTGAGAAATGGCATAGGAAACTCCAAGTAGGTGCAGTCTGTGTGCAAATAAACGCTTCACATTTTGTAGATCAAAATTCTGTCTGTCACAAACATTCAGGCTAATGCTGTAAGGCCCGGAGCAGCTGGGCACTCTGCTTGCTAAAGCCTCCTGACAGAAATTGTCTCACACCACCGAAGTCTACTAACAGCGTGAAAGTTCGATGGGGCAGGACACAATTCGCTACAAATTCCTGATCTATAGAAACAGAGAAGCACATGTACAACTTTCCATTCATGATCAGATCATGTGCAGTGCCAGGACTGTTCTCTTATGCAACCCATCTTGAGGTTGAGTTTTGCAAGAACTGACTTTTCATCTTTTGATTTTGTAAATGCAACACATCCATTACCTGCATTGCACAATATTTTCCCTGGACTGAAGGGGGAAAAATCAGAGACGTAATAGGCCATTTTTCAGAAGAGTATGTGTCTTCCTTTCTCTCTCTGTGACTTAATACTACTACTTTCCAAAATAATAGGGGCATATATCCAACATAGCACAGCCCTGAGAGACTTCCCTAAGCAAACTGCTCCACTTTATTGTTCTTCAGCATCTCTGCATAGCTGGAGCAGAATGTGGCCTCAAGTCTCTTACTCATCTCCCGCCTCTGTGTGTGATTGTAGGCATTCCTCATCAGCGTTGAAAGATACTGTCAGCACAGCTATGATTTCTTTTTCATTCCCTGCCTGACATGCTTACAATGGCAAAAGCTCTAGAAGCAAGATCCACTTGGCAAAAAAGTTGCAATTGCCAACACAGCCAAAAATTTTGGGAATTTTTACCCAAAAAATTCCACTGCTGTTTTAGCAGAGGTCCCTGGGAAATCTGTGCTAGCAAACCCTCCCCAGTGTAGGTAAGATATCCTCTTCATTTTTCCTTCCTTTCATTACAGGGCCCCTATATCATCATTTGAGGCATCTAGAAGCTCATATACAACCTCACAGTTACATGGGGCATCCCAGACCTTCTGCCCACCGCCCTGCTGCGTGCCCCAGCAGCGTGGGGCAGTGTGTGCCCAGGAGGATCTGCTTCCCCACCCTGTGCTACCAGAACCCAGACCAGGCTTGGCAGCTCAGGGGAGGAACGCCTCGAAGACCTCAGCGTGACTTTCCAGCACGGGCAAATCCCTGGGAAGCTCTGCCAGCCTCCCAGTCACTCTTAGCAACAGGCTGTAGCAAGCCAGATGTAATAGTCTATTTACTAGGTTAACATGCAAGGTTTAATAAATGTGTTGTAAGGAAGGAGATACAACAAAATAAAGGGCGTGCATTTAGCTCAAGAGGGCTTCTCTGCTGCATTCAGCCAGTAGTTCCAAAGCCAGCCTAACCTTTGGGACAACTGTCACAGCTCTGAACAATAACAAAGATTGTTAACAATAACAAACAATAACACTTTCTATATATTGCTCTTTTCCTTGGTGGTTTTACATGCCTGTACACTCATCCCTAAGGATTATCTGTAACCCCCAGCTCCGATAACTGATTCAACCAGGATGTCAGCTTGTGTCTATCTGCCTTACTAATGAAAACCCATCTATTGCCAGCTCAGCAGCTGGCAGGAAAAATGGCTTTTGAAATTCATCTTCACAAAAGGCAGGCATAGAGGGGTGGCTGAGAGCCACATTAACTTTGAGTTCATGTAAGTCTATATGCATAACATCTCTGACAAGAACTATTTATTTATAAACCCATAAAGAGAATAAAGAATGCAGCCCATTAGTACTGTAAACTAGAGTTTAAACATAGGGCAAGCAAGTAAGCTTTGACAAATAGTAACCTTGGGAAGGTGATCTCCAGACATAATTTGCTTAGTGGAAACAGAGAACAACCAGTAAGTCTCCTTCCATGGCAACATCCTCATTTACTCCCTGAAATCATCGAGACTTCCTCCCAGGAAACCAGAACAAGGCACTTTCTTCCCTGTGGATATTCTGTGCTGCTCTCTCTGCCCAAGTCTTAGTCATTACTCTTACTCAAAAGTCAGCAAAATACGCTGTTGCCGTGTAACCATAAACTTGAGTGGTCTTGTTTCAAATTACCCATAATTTGCTATTGGGGTTATCAGCTATTTTCCAGATATAATCAGGACTCTCTTCTAAAGTAATGAAATTAATTAGGTTCGCTAATAATGTGAGAAGTTTTCTAATTAACCTCCTCCATAGCACGACAAAACACCTTTCTCGTTCTGTCCCGGTAACTCCTGCCCAATAGGACTTCAGGAGCATCCTGAGCTGGTACACCCGGGGAGAGACATCAAGCCCCTTATTATAATTAGTATTTTATGACACTTAAATTGGAGATCTCTGACTAATGGCATTAACTGCCGTGAGCTAAATGCTGTGAAGAGCTAGAGGAAAGCTAAATTTTGGCCAAGGGAATATTGTTTACTTCTGCTGAGCAGCAGGGGAAAGGGGAGGCCTTGCTTATTAGGAAGAGAAATCAGAAAAGCAGCCACCTAATTTCCTGTCATTTGTCAATTTACAAAACACACTTGGATGCTGCTCCTTTATAGAATTAAGTCAGAAACAAACAACAAATGTGCAAGACAGTTTAGGAAAAGCCAGCTAACAGTGTCCCAGTGCTGGCTGCAGGTGGTTTGTGCTACCATCTATCCCTGTCCATCAGGCTCACTCCCAAGTCAATCACCAACTTTTTTGGATCCAGCCTCTGATTTGGAAATCCTTACTTCAGGTCTCTTCAAGGAGAAGGAGGGCCCCAGAATGGGGAGCACAGGCATATCCCAAGATGTGAAGGAACCACTAGGCTCTGCCTCTTGGTTTGAAAGATGGGAGAAGTTAAAAGCCTGGCAGAAGCCCAAGTGTGGCTGCTACACAGCTGCTCCAGGTACATCTGCCATCCTAACTTCATCCAGTCATCACCCCCCAGGCATACGGATTGAGGTTAACATCCTCACACTTTGCGTTACAGGAAAATCTGGTGTTACTTTTGTACTCACTGGTCTTTGCATTCAGCCAGCTGTGACTATGGGATATAGGACTCCTTCCTAGCCCCTTGCAGAAGACCTTGCCTACTTTAGGACCTATATGGAAAGACCTGTAAGTCCTATCAGACCCCAGATACCAACTGTCCTTGGGTTGTGTCAGCCTATATGTAAGCAAAACCCATCCTCAATACCACGTCCCAACAAGACTAAACTTGCCCAAGCCTAAAGCATCTCCAACCTCTAAGCAGGTGCAGCTCCTGAAGCTTTTGATCTAACAGCTGCATAAGTCCCCATTTTAACATGAAAATGAAGGCAGGGAGCTTTTTCCACTGTAGGTATCACCCAAAAGATTTCTATGCCATAAGTCATTAGCACTGTAGCTGTAACCATAACTCTGTAATAAACTCATTTTCTAAATTATTGTGAGAGCAAGTTTCCCCCATACACCTTACCTGTAAGGCCAAAGTAGGCTAGCTTTTAAGAAATACTCTTAATACTTCACTATAAACAGAGGTACAATCTTTCAAGCAAGTAATGGCAGTTTGCCCTGTGGCTGAATAAAAAAATAATGTTACTTGCCTAGTGAACAGCCTCAAAAGAACCAGTTTCTTACATGTAAAGATGAAAAAATGCAGTGTAAGATGCAGCTGTTCATTCAAGCCCTCATAAAGTTTAATGATATTGTGGAGGGTATGGCTGCTAATGTAAAGTAATTTATGGGAAGGGACCTTCCAAAGGTCTTGTGTGTTTTTCTCCCCTAGTCAGTCACACTGACTTACACTAGAACAGCTGTGCAGAGAGTTACTGGGCTGAGTAAGTTAGGCCCAGCAAGAGCAATACTCCTTAACCGAGCTAGTGATTCTCAGAGGTTTTAAGGATGGGGTTATTGGTGCATCGCAATGTCCGACACCTCTTTGTGTCAGCAAGTCCTTTTGATTTTTAATTTTTTCCCATTTCCTTTTACTTTGGAGAAAAGTGCCTGAAGTCCTGCCAATTTTTGCAGTGCCTTGGCCAGCTGCTCCGCACACACACACGCAGCAGTGACATCCTCCATCCATCCACCCATTCGCAGTGGCAGACAAAGCCAAGCTCTGGCCCTGCTGGCAGCACGGATGGCCCCGGGGCCATCCTGTGGTTGGCGTGCAGTTGCTCCAATTTAGAATTCCTCCTCACTGTTATTTACAAATACCTTTTTCTCTCTCAAATCTTCCGTTTGTGGCTATACTTGCCCTCCATGGAGAAACTGCGTGCCAGTTTTAGTTCTCCTTCCTGCCGTGGTATTTGTAACTGACAGTAATTAACGCCTTTCTGGAGCACGCTTTATTCATATTCCTGTAACTGTAAATACCATCCAGCATGCGCGCAGGGCAGCTCTCACCTCATCATCGCCTTTGGGCCTGTTAGGGTTTGCATTTTGTGGTCAGAGCAGAAACAGAATGTGGGATTAGCTGTCAGCGCTACCATGGTTAGCCTAAACCTTCCTGTGGTCACCATTAAAGCCCCATTCCTAAAACTGGAGGTTTTAACACGAAAAAGAGGTATATTTCAAACAGAAGTGGATATTTTAACTTCCTTCCCCCTCCAAAGCAATACGGCATTAAGATCTACCTTTTTTTCCTCCTTTTTTAACCAACAGAAGTAATATATAGCAGAAGTCGGAGCACCTGGATTATTTATCTCTGAGACCACCTTTGCCTTTTGGGGAGACACCTCATTTTTCTGTGGTGCTTCCA
>JAOBAS010006684.1:0-18620 GCA_025311575.1 Elanoides forficatus | reverse complement strand
CCATCTTGCTGGGGGGGAGGGAAGTGAGTGAGCGGCTGCGTGGTGTTTGGTTGCTGGCTGGGGTTAAACCACGACAATCACACAAGCCCCTTTTTAGGGAAGCGTTTCTGTTTTGGGCAGCCTAGGAACATGGGCTTAAATTGTTTCCCAAGCCAAGATTTGATGGGGTGTAGAGGTTCCTGGGCTTCATTTGCCTCCTACCCTTGTTTTAAGGTAATTAATAATTGTCACGTTGGTCTTTGTTCTTTGCAAATATCTCTTTATCAGAAAAATATTAACAAAAACTTACTAAAAGAAGTTTGCTTTAACAGGTAGTTGCCAATTAATGTTCTGTGTGTATGTATTTTTACATTTGAAGAATATTAGCACTCAGTGTTTAATGAGCTGTGTAACAGCTCTCTGAGGTTGGCCTGAACATTTTAAAACATTACTTAAATAGGATCAAGAATCTTGAAAATAAGATTTGTTGTAAGCTTTGTATTGTTGCCTCTCATACCCTTGCATGTCTGTTTTTCAAGCAGTGTTTTATAATCTGCAGTAAGCCCTGAAGGGTGCTTAGTTGTTATGGTTTGACTTAATATGATCTAAAAATGGCTAGCAATAAATCCAATCATTTCCATGTAAAGGAAATGTAGGATTGGACTGGTGGAATTATTATACCTCACTTAGGGGAAGAGCTAATAAATCCAATACATTTGTTCAACTCCAAAATATCCACCTTAATTTGGTACAAGGGGGGAAGTTAAAAAAGCACAAGCCTGTATTTTGAAGTACTAGTACACCAGTAGTGGTAACCATGTCTTAGCTTGTATTTCTGAGAGGGGGTCAGGGAGAGAAGAATGGGATTTGGTGTGATTAATACCATACCAGGAATAGGGAAAGTTGAAAGCAAAACAGAGCCATCCCCCAAAGGCTGTTGATTTTTGCTCTGGGCTCCTGGCCAGTCTAACTGTCCGCTGAAATGACTGTAATTTCCTGAATTATACAGAGCCAAACTTCCATTTTTGAAAAGGACAAATTAGGCCATAGGAGGATCACTTGTCTTTACAGCTTGTGACAAAGTGCTTCCAACTTAGAGGTTGGCCTCACCTTTCCTTGATTTTATAGAGCTCTTACTGGCAAGTACTAGTCTTGTTATGGTTTAATCAATATTAATCTCAGTTGGAAGGATGCTTCTTGTTGCTAATTGAGATCAGGTTCAATTCCATCTCGTCATATTTGCTGTATAATTATTAGATGCTTTACATCATGTCAAAAGAGTCTTCGCTAATAGTGTCAGTATAACATTCCCATATGCTGGCACAATGTACAGCACAGAAAAAGCTTTTGCGAACTTGTTGCTCTCTATGCAGGGTATAATTCTCTGAAGTTCTCCAAACTGTGGAAAGGTTCACAAAACCTAGCAGCAGCTATCCTGTTTCTGTTCAGCACATGTTGATACTCTCTCATTTATAGTTTAGTTTTTCTAAATACTTAAACATGATGATACGGCTGGATATTTCTGGTATGTGATAAAAGCATTACACCCTTTTCTGCATGTTTCCCTTGAAAAGAGAAACAATTTACCAGGGGAAAAAAATAATTGATCAATACCACCTCTAAAATATCTGTGATGGGAAAGACCTATGTGTAAGAAATAATATCCACCTGAAACCATTTCTTCTCTTTGAAAAAGAGAAGTCCCAGTGGGTATCACACTGACCAGCTGTGGGCACACCACATGCTGCAGAGATTGTCCACGTTACCATTATCCAGTCTCAACTGACCATCTGCATATCACAGGCAATTTTATTTTTCATAGGTGCTATTAAAGAATTTTCTTATATCTCAGTAACATCTGTTCCCCAGGCTGCACACACACTCCCACTGTGGGTGGCTGCACACCCAGCTGTCAGCTACTGCCCCGCTGCGTAATTTGCTCCCCTGTCCCCATCCCTTTCCTGGCTCTGGCACTGCACTTCTCACGAGCACTGCCTGATCGACGGCAGCTTTGTGCAGATGGTTCAAACGCCTACGCTAGCTGTGCAGATTCAGGAGTGCACAGCAAAGCGGCTGGTGAGGCCTGGGGCAGCCAGTGGGCAGCCACGAAAAGCCCAGGCTGGAAAGGCTGTCCCCAGGAAAGCTGCTCTCTGCATAGCTTTGCATCTTTGTGCCGTGGTTTGCTTGAAAACATTAAATTAATCCTGTTAAGCTCCTGTTCTTGGCACTGGTCTCTTTGATGTCAGTGGGACCACTTCAGCCCCAGGAGATCGGGACCAGATCTGGGAACGGGGCATGGGATGGGAGGAGCAGGTGGGGTTTGTGTCTGCATTGGGTTTGATGCCCTTGACTGAAGGGTGTGATGTTCCCATAGGAAAGGGAGTGAGGTCTGGGGCAGGGGGCTATCAGAGTTGGGGAAAGACGTAGCTGTTCCTTCTGTTCTTGGTCAGTGTCCCACACCGAGAGTGAACAGCCTTTTACAGGTTAAAAAAAATGGGGGCAAACATCAATGCACTGAACAATTTCAGTGGGAATTGGAAGGTTTTGACAAGAGTGAGGTTCATTTTTCCCCTCTTTGGCACAGCTGCCTAACTGTGGTTCTGCCAGCCGCCGAGTCTGGCCTCTGACTGACAAGTTGGCTCTAGCCAAAATGACTGAAATTAACCAAAAAAAAGGAGTGAAGTTTGTCATCTGTGCAGAGTTGGATACAGCATCAGGCCTGCCGGAACCTCTGGACATGGTGGGTGAAACAGGGTGCGAGTGCCAGGGCTGGGCAGCAGCTGGAGGCAGCTTTCGGGTGGGAGGGCATTGCCCAGGTGCTGTGGGCAGTGGTGCTGGCGTCGGGGTTGGATTTGATGTTCAAAGAGCAGCCTATGGCTCCCGGCAAGACTCACTGTGGAGCAATCTGGCCGCGGTCTTAGGGATGCACACGTGTATTTTTAGAGCTGTATATTGCAACATGTGCAAATTTATTAGAGCTTGTTAATTAAAATTACTGTGGTGAGTGCTTGTTACTATATCTGACCAAAAAGCTTCCACAGACAGTTAAAAGAAAAAACACCAAACCCCACGTTAGAATAAATGCAGGTTAGTGACTAAAATGGGGTATCTAAAAATAGTTGTGCTGCAAATAAATTTGCGTATTTGTGTGGTAGAAATGCTGCTTTTTTTCTGCCTTTCACTTTATGGGTTTTTTTAAAGATTTTCTGGTTTCTTTTTTGTCATATATATTTTTTTATTCATATTTCCAGAATCCGTTTTTATTTCCATGGTATTGATCCAGATGTACAGCAGACAGCATCGATTTCTGCTTGTATGTAATATATACACATTAGCAATGTCATCCACCTCTGGGAATAGTGAGAACCTGGCTGACTGTTGTTTGCAGAAGGATAGAAGTGATTTTCTAGGATGAAATCTAGGTGTCGGATGGGATACAGAGTATAGGGTTGGATTTAGCTCACCAGTACACAGTATTGTAAGTGGGAATGTCACAACCAATTTCTAAATAGATGCACATGAAAGACAAGAGAGGGTGGAAAATTTAAACTTAGAAGAATAAGGAAGAGAATGCAAATGGATAAGAATATCAGGAGAAAGAAATGGCATTTCAGAAGAAGCTTAGGAAACTATAGAGGGTATAAAGAGGCCAAAGGATCCTCCTTGCAGCATCCTCCCAGCCTGCAAATGTTTCTGTGTTGTTAGCTTTTTTCTGAAGCAGGACATGTGTTTTTTTTTAAGATGTGGTCCAGACTTCATGTCTTGGGCATGACCAATGACCAGAGTAAGAGGCAAGGGAGAGGGGGTTTTTTGTGCTTTCACCTGCAAAATCCTGCTCCCACTGGCATGTCTGGGCTGGGCTCACCCTTCCTGTAATAGGGCTTTCAGCTGCAGCCTATAGAGCAACTCAGGTTATTTTTACCCTCACAATTAATAAGTGTGGCTTAATCCTCTTTACCTTCTAGTCACTGGCTATTGTCATGACTTTTTTTGCCAGCAGAAGAGCTGTTTGTACACAATTCCCTGTATTAAGTTGGTTTGACAGGCTGCACACAAGTTATCATCTTCCTTTAATTCCTTACAAGTCAAACACCATGTCAGGCAGGCAGGGCACTGGCATTGGGCTGGCAGAGCTGTAGCTGCTCATTTACCTTCTTAAGAATTTGTACAACATTCAGCTTCCTCCTTCTGAAATTTGTCCAGTGTTTCATGGGTTACTAAAAGTAACTATAAAAGCTACAGCAGTTTTAGCACTCACAGATACTATGTAGCTGAAGGTTTGGATTTTTTAAATGTGCTATTTCAGTTTTACCTTTACTGCTGGAATGAGAAATATATGGTCATCAACCTGTGATAGCACTGCATTCATCTGAATTTTTTCTAAATAGTGAGCAAATATAATTACTCTCCCCTTTGTGTTATCCTTGGCAAGTCTGCTAATTCTGCATAGAAATAGCTCCATGTAATTGTGAAGGTTCTTTTCAGGATTCTTAAGTTTTTTCTTAAAATCCTTCTCACTTTCCTTTTTGCTTCTGGCTATAGATTCCCCTCCTTGCTTTCCTCTGTGCTGGAGCATGGGCCTGTCTGGGCTATGAAGAGCACAAAAAGTATTCTTCAGAGGGTCTGTAGAAAGACCACTTTGGGACACCTATTTTATTCAGGTCCAGCTCTCCTCCTTCTACAGGAAGTCCATGGTAATCATTATTTTTAATAACCAGCCACATAGAAGAGACAAGTAGGGAAATTTCTCACTAGCAACTTCGAGGAGGACTGGAGAAGATGGTTCTCTAAGGTCTTTCCTACCCTGAGGTAGTGTTGCATTTTAACACTAACTTTGAAGCCTATTCTGTCAGAGTTTTCAGTTCTGGAGCGCAGAAACGTGATGCTGACAGACTGCATTATTCACTGTGTGTGACACTCCTTGAAAGCTCCTCCAAAAGGCAGAGTCCCCAAGCCAGCCCTCCTGCGTGACAGGAGGGAAAAGCTGCCCGTGCCCTGCAGGAAGCCCCTGGTGCTTAAGCAGGAAGCAGGGAGGTGCCCGTTCACTTTTAAGGCGTGCATTAAATATTAAACAAGGTTTTACTGTTCTTGTGGTGTCAGAAGTAAAGACAAGCCATAACCAAAGCCTCCAGGACTGAATGACCGCAGAGCTTGAGAGAAGTATGGCTTTAAATACCAATTCCATGGTGAAGCTCAGCGCTGCTTAATGTGAGAGGTTGGGTGGGTTGGTGCTGGCAAGCACAGGTAGGCCTGTGGCCCTTCGCAAGTATTTATCTTGAAGCACTGGGATCTGTTGAATGAGAATATGAGAAGTGTTTGTGACTGTGTCTGAAAAGATGTGGAGTGTAGGCTTGTCTTGCAGCTATGTAGTGTTTAAAAATCCTTATTTCTTACAGCACCCAGACATGTGCCAGGCATTTCACAACACAGAGGTAGTGCCGTACTGCCTTCCCTGGAAGGACATGCTGCAACAGTAGAGGATGCAAGAGATAATAAGAGAGTATCTGTCAGATAACCTGGTAGCTCACTAGAGCTCCGCATAGACGTGTATGCAGTAGGGAGTATGTTTCTGAAGAAACAAAATAAATCACTGGGCAATGGGAGAGGGAAGAGAAGAGGGTGCAGGAAGGGAGCAGTGGGGGAAGAAAGCGCGAGACAACTGCAAGAGGAACAAACATCGCTTTGAGGATTATGTGCCTTATGCGGGGTTTTCTGAGTTGCCTTCAGGCGGTTCAGGATGCACAAGAGAAATTGGGAGATCAGAAGTGGCTGGGTAAAAGTCTATGCTCGGCCTCCTTCACCACTAAGCACGCTCTCCTTTTTTGAGATGGAAAACAAACATTGGGTGTGCAACCTGCTGTTTACACGTCTGGTGGATTTGTTCACACAGGGCTCTTCTTGCAGCCAAGCAAAAGGCTTTTTTCATGGCTTCTTTTTAAGGTTTCTTGTTATTTTCACAGAAGGGATAAGTGTGCGATCCAAGTAGGGCTGACCAAATGGCTTGGGAGCATGGGCCTGGAAAGGCTGGATCACCGGGATGGTAGATGTCTCTTGCAGCAGCACAGGGTTTCTGAGATAAATGCAGACCAGACTTGAACCATGCAGGCACTGTGGGTGTTGCAGGCAGCCCTGTGCCTGTGTGGAGAGGCCGAGGCAGCCAGGCATAGCACACTGCCCCCGCAGTGAGCCATCATGGGGAGCAGCACTGGGCTCTGCAGTGATGCATTTCCAGGATCGCTGGATGCCTGTGTGCACCATCCTAGGCCCATCCTCGGACGTGCTGTGTCTCGAAGCAAACAGGTGTGGTGTTACAATACAGCTGGTGGGGTTTAGAAGTCCAAATAATTTCTTACTGCAGTATTTCAAAGCATGGACTTGATCCTTGTGTAGTGGTGTGTTTGTAAAAGCTTGCTGCATGCCAGGCACATAGCCTGTGTTTTCTCAGGTGTCCTGTGCAAGTGCTCTGTCAGCGGGTAGGACTTCTCCTGGAGGCATGTGCTATAAATATACTCTAAAATTTAGAGCTAGTTATCAAAAAGAATTGAGAAAGAAGAAAGTTTAAATGTAGGCAGTGCTCTCTTTAGCTGTGTCAGCTTTGTTTCAAAACTGAACTGCATGGGCTGAGGAGCGTTTTCTATCACTAAGTATTGGTGTTTTGTAGCAGCCTTTCATTGTCAGATGGATTTTTAGTCTTTATTCACTGTTCTGATCGTGTTCCCTCTTCATGCCATTCATCATGTTGTCTTTTGAAGAAGAAATCCCAATATTACATGTATTCTTGGGAGTTGAAAAAAATTATTAATAGCTGAAAATGAGATGCTGATTTCAGTTTCTAGTGCTCCTGTGAGACATCAGATAACTAGGTCTGAGGAACCTTCTGTGGCATGAGGCTGGATGGGACAAGCCTGGTGCAAGCAGCCTGCAGCCCCTCGGTGTTCAGTGGGTGCCCAGCAGGTACAGCACAGGGCTTGTTTGCTGGAAGTGCTTGCCATTAGCTGCCTACTTGGTAAGTAAGCAGGTTGAAGCCTATTAAGCACTGCTTTTTGGTAGTCATTTGACAACAGGCATGAATTTATGGAATATTACAGTGAACACAGGGAAAAAAATGCATCAGAGTTTTCTGTAAACATATTTGTCTTTTCAGCTGCAAATTGAACATTACAAATTTAATTGCAAGTTAAACATTTGGGCCAAAACCCAGAATGTTATTTGGAAGTGGTGCCAGGAACTGTGGGTTGTTTCCATTCTTGCTGGCTGGGCTGCCTGCTGGGGCTGCAAGGCTCCGACGCTGTGTCGTGGGAGCAAGGAGCATCCTCAGGGATGCGCTTTGACCAAAAACCCACAGACGGAATGGTGGACATGAGGGAACTGAACTATGGATCCCTCTCACAGACTGTCCAAACTGAAATATCTCAGGTTCAGTCCTTCCTTGGAAAATGACAGTTTTGGCAAAATGCTTTTCTCAAAAGCATTTTTTCAGCAATACAAGTTTCTGTAGAAAATGTTTACCATCCTTTCCTATTTCAAAACAATTTGCCAATTAAAGTAATCCATACTTGTTATTTAATAGAGGGTAATGGTTGCACCAGCCCCAGGCAACATACCCACAGACTGTCTTTAATAGCAATAGTTAGCTGTGTTCTCTTAGTTATAAACTAAATAATTTTTCTTCATTACGATAATGATTAACAATAGGACAAATTTCAGTTATGACAGCAAATCATTACAGAATATTAAGATAAAATCAAGCTAAAACGTGTTGTAAATAAGCATTCATAACTTATCAGAATTGCACGGGTAATACATTATTGGATTTTTCCCTTAGTCCCATGGCAAAAAGAGAGAAATTTTATTAAATGTCTTTTTGCTTTTGAAAACTTAAAGTTCACATTGCTTTCATTTTCACTAATAAATTCAAGATGACCATATTAGTTTAACTTGAAATGAATTTGGTTTATTGCTGAAACTGAAATTCCCATGTGAAAGTCTCAGTGGATTAGATATATGTTGGTTATATTCTTCTGTGATTAAGTTTTTATTGATTTTTTTTTTCTTTTAAAGTCAGTCAGTTTATGTATGTTACTCCTCATTGCCCACCTATATTCTGCTGTACTGCCCTTGACATGTCAAAAAGGATGATATGTATTTAATTTACTTGGTTTCTGAAGAAGTTATTAATCGTCGTTTAATGCTCTTGAAGGTATGCTAATTTGGGATCTAAAATAGATGGTGTTTTATACAGCAGGATTCACCTAACGCAAAAGACAGATATTGTAGCCCATTCTTTCTTCCCTCTCCCCTTTGTAAAGTGCAACAAAGAGTAGGTATTTCTTTTTTTCATATGCTGTTGCTGTAGCCTCTGTGGTGGTGCTGCACCACAAGAAGAGACAGGGCCGTCTGTGTCATCGTGGGTGGCAGTGGGTGGCTCTTGGTATGTATTCTCCGGTAAGGTTTGGTCCATGCTAGGAAGGGATTTGAAACACTGGCCAGTGTTCATCTCAGTAGAAAGAATTCCCATTTTGGTAGATAATGATTAAAGTAAGCAATGGTCAAGCTTTTAGGAGGGGAAAAAATAACTGTTACTGTTATAAACATATCTTGTTGCCAAGGTGCTGAAACCAGACCTGCAGAAGCTGGATCAAGTATAGAACAGTTTGCAGGAGCGACCCATCACAGTATTGCGTACTTAAACACAAGAAATACCAGAAGGAGTCAGATATTTCTCTGTGTTTGATTTAGATAATCCCTGTTTGTCTCCACTGGCTGAAATTATTTTCTTCCCAAGCAAGTGAAATAGCTAAATTATTTTTTTCCATCAGGTCATGACTCAGTAGCAAGACTTTTCTGATTGCTTTTTTTCATCCCCACCCAGCAAAACTTCCTGCTTTGCTTCAGCACAGAGATAAACAAAAAGACTTTAATCATAACAGGGTCACACCTTGCATTTCACAAAAGTCAAACAGCTGCGCATCTCCCCTAGCTGCATGTGTCGCACAGCATGAGTCCAGACCCTTCAAACATGGGGTCAGCTTTTGGGTTTGGGTTGCTTTTTTTGGTGGTTGTGGTTTGCTTTTTTCCCCTGGAGGATGATGTCAGAAATATTCATAGTTACTTGAGCAGATCAGTGATCTTAATCATCTCCATCACATTAAATGATTCAGAGGGAGGGGAACTGGGAAGAGATCTGCCTAAAAATACAGTAAAATCCATTTTGCTAGGAAGAACAACCGTTGGAAATGCAGATACTGTTTTCCTACAATTTGAAGGTCATTTTCACACTGCATGGATATTTTCCAAATGCATCCATGTATAACGTGTTGCCTGTTAGCATTCTGCTGTCGTAACTTTATATTGATTGTCCTCTGCAAAGATTTTTAATAACAGCAGTAACATAAATTCTCTCTAATGTGAATAGAGGCTAATTAAGAACAAATGTGCTGGTCGTGTTAGGAAGTGATTTATCACTAATTATGTACCCTTCATCTGGGACTTGCCATATATACTCTCATCTAAGCGGACTGTCTAAAAAAGCCAGTCCTACCTGTAGGTATGTGGTCTGCCTTTCCTGCAAGGCAGCCAGGCCCTGTGGAGGAGGAGGAGGAGGAAGAGGGCAGCGGCTGTGGCCAGGGCAGCCCAGCCCCTGGGTGGGAGCGGGAGCGTTTGCCAGAAAAATCCAGCTCTGCTGGGAGAGCAGGGGAAGCTCCACTTCTAACAAGAAGCCCTTTCGCAAACTTTCACATACTTTGGCCCTGTAAAACCCCTGAGAAATGTGCACAGGCGTGCCTCAGCTCACCGTGAATATCACTAAGCGGTATCCTGGAGTGGCTGTGTTTTGAAATCATTAAACTTCAGCCATTTTCTCTCTGTGAGTCCTTTGCACAGCTGAGAAAGAGGGGTTTATTTGCAACACGGCAATGCGGAAGAAAATTTTAAATGTGCCCACTTGACCGTTTGTATTGGCATTAGCATTTCTCTATGCATCAAGAGACACTGCTTGACAAAAACTGCTGAGGCGCCCGGGCATTAAGTAGTTAAATAGTTGAGAGAAGCATCCACCAGTACTGTGTGCAGGCAGGACTACCCATGCTATGCTGTGACAACAAGGAAACAGGGCAGCCGTGGCATGTTTGCATGGGACACGGAGCACTGCTTAACAGCAGCACGAGACCAGTGTGTCCCACCCTCTCAGCTCAGGCTGTGGGTGTCATGCAGAAGCCTGAAATACAGAGTCTAAATCCAAGCATTAGCTCTTACCTCTCATCCCCTTTCCCTTGGAAAGGTGCCTGTGCCAATGTAGCTGGCCCTGAAAGGAGAGCAGTTTCCTAGTGCTGCTGTTCCACCACCTTTCGCTGAGCTATTAAAAAGCTCCAAAACTTTCTCAGACCCTTTCATCCAACTTGGGGAACTGAAAGTCCCTCCTGGGGCTGGAGAGACTGGCTCTCCTTGGAGCTTATAATACAAAGCAACAGTTGTTCTTTGCAAACAGTTTGTGATAAAGGTCATAAAATGAGAAGAGCCCATGAAAATCATTAGGTACCTCCAAATAAAAGGACAATATGTAAGAAGGATCATTAATTAAATAATTGCCTAGTGTCTTCTTGTCTGTAACATGCCTGTCCATCCCATATCGCAAATAATTAACTTAAACCAGATTTTCTAAGGGAATAAAATCCATTGTTTAGCTTTTCTCATGAATATGCTTCTGTTCTTGGGAGGTGATGTGTTATTACAACATGCCTTTTGCTATCAACTTCTGTATATTTGCTTAGAGTGGAGAGATTGTATTTGCTGTTGAAGATAGGCTTTATCATAAGCTCTGTCCTAACTGTTCTAGGATTTCCCATTGTAACAGGGAGGTGTTCCATTTCATGTTGGAGAAAGTGCCATCGGCAGGCTCAGCAGCTGAAAGGAGCTGGCTCACTAAATGGATTCTTGAGACTTTCCCACCACAGCTGTATTGACAAGAAATTAAGTTTGGGTTTAAACAACGCTGTTCTGTTTTCAAGGGATGATATATAGTCACTGGTGCAATAACAGAGTGATATCATATTGTCCAGTGAAATCCCTTAGCAACTGATTCAATATTTACAGAAAAATAGTCAGAATGGCGGAAGCCAAAGCTGCTGAATGACTGACAGTGCTCCAGCTCAGCTTGCGAAGCTCTTCCCAGTGGGCTGTTTTGCACATTGGATCCTCAGAGCTTCTGGGAGGGTTTTCAGAAGTGATGATTCAATGGTACCTATAGATAACAAAATGATTATTTATTTCTTTTTTTAACTAACATTTGTTTAGTGCTTGAAGTTTGGCTGGCAGCTGCTTCTACCATTTGAAGCGCCCTGGAGCTCACATTTCAATGACATGAAGTGGGCAAGGCTGTTCACTGGAGACTGTTGTACATTGAAAAGCTCAGGTCTGAGGGAAGTGTTTAGTGTCTGCCTCTGACATTTGCCTTAACAAAGAAGCACTGTTCTATCGTAATAGCCCAGAAGACCGTAATAATGCTTCTCTGATGTTTGAGGCTGCTGTTGTAAGGAGTTTCTCTCTACGTAGTCTTCGTGTTGGGGGGGTGGTAATTTTTTTTCTTCAGGGGATGTTAGAAAGGGGGGACCAAATTTCTCATGAATCCACTGGGACCACAGCAACTGGTCATGTTTTAGTGGGCTGTTAAGATTTATTGCACAAACCATTCTGAAAACTATGAAGAGATTTGCCATGCATTTCAGTGTCAAAGGAGCTGTGGGAACAGAAGAGTCGGCATTTAACGCTAAGTGACTCCCATAAGAAATGAACCAGTTTCTCCAAGTAGATGAGAGCTTATGCACTGGTTGAAGGCATTCAGTGTGTTCATCATCTTGTGCTGTAACTAGCAAGCCTGTTAATTTGTGATGAGAGCCCAGCTAGGGTCAAACAAACAAACAGACAGGAGAGCTGAGCTGGGGAAGAGGAAACCTTAGAGTCAGCAGCTGAGGCAGCTAGAGGGGCACAAGCATTTTTTAATGTACTCTACATTAAATTTAGTTCTTTTTGGAGGTTGTGCCCTCAGAAATGTTCAGGAGTGGTGCCAGAAATGTGATACATAAATCCTACCTTTCACCATGAGTTGTCTTCGTTGTCTTCCCTGTCATCTGCTTCTGTATTAGTGCTGTCAGCACTTATTCTTTCCTTACCCTCCAGTTTGTTTTCTTTCTGGCCTAGTCTTCTTTATCTCTTCTCCTCTCCTAAGCTTTCTAAGTGCTTGTCACTCTTTTTCCCCTCCTCTCCTTTCAACCCAAGAACATGATATAATTCTGCTTTATCTGATTTCTCTTTGGTGATGTCTGGCTGAGGCAGCTGTCAATAATCCACTTCCATCACAGTGTTCAAACTGTTGGATACAACAACCAGGCTTAAGTTTAGTATTTCTAAGTTTATATTCTGTCCAGGCACTTTGAGCTGTTTCCTTATCTACTGCTTCTGAAAATGCATATTCCCCATTACTATGGGCTTACTTGCAGTGTCACAATCTGGAATCCAGGAGGAAAAAATAATAAATAAAAAATGTCAAACATGAGTATTTAACAGTAAAAGTGAGAGTAGAAAAAAATATATAAAAATTCAAAATTGTCTGGTTTCTAAATGCCTTATTTTTGTGCTTGTCTATTTCAGTTATAAGAGGCTGTAATTTGGTTCAGATGTGCCTGTTTTGATATTGGAATTTGACTGGATTTTTAATAGCATGTCCCTATATAGGCTTGAACTTCCACAAAAAGGAAGGTTGTGATCTTATCATGAGGCTGGCGTAATAAAGGAGATTTGTTCTCTTTCCAAACCACGTCTTGCTAGATAGTGGAAGTGTTTGAGCACATTCAGCATTCAGGCTTTTTAATCAATTGTCCTTGATTGCAACCTCTTTAAAAATGCACTGCAAGAGTCATCTAGAGGAATTATTGCTTTATTTTTAATACACATGGAAGGAAAACCCAACCAATATATATTTTTATTAGATTTGTTTATTTGTTTTGGTGCATTTGCTTTTGATTTCATCGGATGTTATGAACATTAATGCCATGTGTTTCAATAGTCTAACATGTTTTCTACCAACCCATTAGCTGGCATATGTTGGCAAAGTTACTGGACATCAGCAAAGCTAAGCTGAAGATTGGCCCTCTAATCTGAGCAGTTCCATAGAGCAGCAAAAATTTCTGCTCCACGCATATGGGGAGAAGGCATATTTTTAGGCTTGTCCAGCTGAATACCAGCTGCATTGATTTTGCTCCAACTTTCCTAAAACAGAGAAGGTTGAATAATGAAGCAAAAATAAAGCAAGGCAGGAAGGCTTGATCAACCAGAAGTTCCTCAGGCATATTCTCTGTTTTGTCTCTCTCGTAGTCTCTGAAGAGCCTTTGCTGTTGCATGGATGTTCAGAGAGGGGAATTAACCTGTGCTGCCCTTGATGAAAAAGCTGTGCATGTGCCTTCTGCCTTTGTCATGCTGCTCAAAGCAAGCAGCCATGTTACTCATGCTGCTGCGAAAGCACAGAGTGGTAGGAAGCTGGCATGGAAGAAGTACTCTGAGGTCTCCTTTCATGGAGATACCATTTTCTCAGGAGGGAGAAGAGGGTCAGTGTCCCTCTATTGCACTCCTATGGGTCCATCTTCAGTGGCTGGCCTCTCAGAGGACCAGCGGGAAGTTGGGACCATTCCCATCGTGGCCATTGATGTCTGCATGGTCTTAGCAAGCTAGGGCTTGCCAACCATGGCAGCTGCCAGGCAGTTTGATGACCCCAAAATGGGCTTGTGCATGCTTATTTATACTAGCTGAGGCCCTTGCTCACTCTCTCTGCTCCTGAAGTTTTATGGGCGTGTTATGAACAATTGGAATATAAGTATTTGGTTTGGGAAACATACTTCACCCTTAACTATAGTTCCAGGATCCCAAGTTTATCAAGCCATTTGTCCTGTAACCTTTTCTGTTCATAGCTCTACTTTCATTTACACTTTCAGGACTTAAGTTTGCAAACCACCACCAGTATTAACGGCTGCTTCTGCCAGGCCTCGTATGCTCTTGGATGCCTCCATTTCCACTCACTCTTTGGTGAGTCCTTGGCATCTACTCACTCCCAAGGCTATTCTTCAGCTCACACTATAGCCAATGGTGAACGCCTTGTTCCTCCTATTGGCACCAGCTCCTTTCAGAAACCTCGTCATTGAAATCACATTGCTTTTTGTGCAGGGAGTAGAGGCTTTTCAGGTTGCCACTGCATTAATAATGTGCCTGAAGCTGAGCACATGGAGCAGGGATGTTTGTACAAATAAAAGAAACATGTCCAGAAAACAGCAATTTGCAAGAGGTTGCATTGTGTTCTGGTGAGTCTCACTTTGATGGAAGGAGAGTTATACTGTGGAGGCAACTTTCCCATTGGAAAGGAGAAGGGGATTCTTACAGTAGTCTAAGTGTGGTCCCCAGGTGGGTTCCCCATTCACACTGCTCCCTGTTGGAGCTTGCATGGTTGAGGTGGCATTACCAGATGACCATATGCGATTCCTCTGCTCTTGGTTATTGAGGGAGGAAGTGGTAGACTTGGAGAAGAGAAAGGTCTAAAAACAGGTACAGTGTGTGAAAACAGAAGGTTGAGCATCAGAAATGAAAAATATAGTCCCAAATGCTGTGTACGCTTAGCATTGAATCTGCTCATTGGGTAGCATCTACATAGGTAAAATACTGACAGAGTTTTGACACAAGTCACAGAGCTTTGCTAACCTAGTTTTTGTTGAAAGCTGGTTCTGTGGGGATAAGAGCATAGATGTGTTAGAGAGACCAGGGAAATGCTTGCCCACCGTGCAGCCTGCATCTAGAAGGACCAGTCCATCATGGAAAGAGCTGCCAAGATCTTTTACTTTGCTGTTCTTCCTGTGCAGAGGGGTACAATGGTTCAACATGTTAAGCCTCTGCTTAAAGTTGTATTTTTAAATTATTTGATGTTTTTAAACATTACGTTTCTACTTCCAGCTTAAAACTGGTTTTCTTGCTCAAGTACCCTGTGAAGTCAGAGAGAGGGGAGGAAAGCTGTTGCTTGCACAGTACATCTTGTTAGTCTGACCTGGCAACATGCTTTCCGATCTCTGCAGTGATTAAAGCCCATACTGCACTGGGAACCAGAAGTACCACTGAGCTGCCTCAGTAACACAGGGGTCTGGGACAGCTCCCCGGGGCAGAGCTGTTGTCAAAGGGAGCTGGCTTGCTACACAGTACCCAGCGGCAGGGCACCGGGCTCCAGGCAGCTCCCGCAGGGGCTGCCTGGGGAGGCTGCACACTTGCTGGGGTCCGTGTAACTTAGCCAAGTGTTCCTTTTCCACTTCCGTTCCTTACAGGGCTTTTCTTGGCACTTCTGTCCAACCCTCTCTAAAGATACTGGGTCATTTGGGGGAAAATTCCACTTTCAAGACCAGCCCTGATGAAGGCAACTATTCTTGGCTGTTTGAGAAATAGCACAGTTTTTGGTTATTAGCACCGTTCCCTGGAGCTTTTTCCTGAAAATAAAAATATCTTTTTGCTAAAGATAACGCACATTTCCAGGAGAAATATAGGGCTGATGTGTTTGTTCATTTTCTTAGAGAGTAAGCTTAGAGAGTATTTAAAAGCCTGATAACTTCCCCAAAGAAGCCTTGACTTCAGTGAGTTGACTCCAGCTTTTAAAGAAGGCGGCAGTGCAGCCTCCTGAAACAGGAGCGGGCCTTGTCAGCCTTGTGGCTAAAGACCTGGTTATTTTTGGTGACTGACTGTTCCTTTCCATCATGGAGGGTGTTTTCAGATATTACTGCATGGGACAGATTGCTGCAGTTTGCCGTAGGTGGCACAGCGTGGCTGGGTCAGGCCTTCTCTCTAACTCAGGGAAAGCAGGTTGGGGTGCATTGCCTGGGCTTGCAGCCAGCCAGGGCTGGGGTCCCCTGCGCTGCTCCCCGGGGCCGCACCGGCTGCTGGGAGAGCCGCTGCCCACCGCCGCAAACCGCAGGGAGCAAAGGGGTGGCGGGAGCAAAGCCAGGCTGGGGGTCAGGCACTTTGCCGGGTCACAGCCCAGGCACAGCCATGCGGGTTCTCACCAATCCTGCCACACACGGGAGGCGTGTGGTTAAAATAGAGAGAACAGCTTGTATGAAAGGTGGTCTGAGGGGCAAAATAAGTGCTCATGGAGCAAAGGAAAGTTGTTTTAATTGGGAGGGGAAGGGAAGGGAGAGGAATGTAAAAACCACACAGACATTCCTTTCCCTACAGGGCTGCCAGTCACCAGCCTGTTCTTCAGGGGAAAAAACTGCGCCTTTGGAAAGGGATTTGAATAATTAAATTACTAGTTAGTAAGACCCTATGGGATTTTGGTTGGTAATATTTCCTAGCATAAAAATTGTCTTGTTGAGAGATTTTTATTTTTGCCCCATTGGAATTTTTTCCTTTGGCGTGTCACGTCCAGCTGCTCCTCCAGATGGAGGCAAGGGAGCAGCCACCGACCCCCTCTGGGATCAGGAGAGGGATGGGAATGATTATCCAGGAGCAGCCATAGTGCAGCTGTTTGGCTGCAGACACGTGAGATGCTTGGGCTTCCCGGAGCTGCTCAGCTGCCACAGCCACAGCTCCCACCGTTCTCACCAAAAGCTTAGAGGCCTTGCTGGATGGCAAGGCTGGTTTTTCAACAGCTGGACGCGTGGCTTGTGGCCCCTTGGAAAGCGTGCCTGCTTGCCGAACCCCAGCTGAGAGGATATTTTTGGAGGCACAGTATTTTTGCTGGCTCTCCTGGGTTATTCTGTAATCCAGCAGCTCTTCAGAAAAAAAGAAAAAATAAGGAACCTGTGAAGTTCTAGAGAACTTTCCTAGATGCTGCTCATCTTTTCCATAGTATGACTTCTGATGTGGAGAAGTCAGTAGGATTCAGTCTTTCTGGGGAGTAGGCAGGGATTTTATCTAGAATATTTTCTGTGGTTTTAATTTCCCATCAGGGACCCAGCATGGCATGCGGGGTCCTGCAGGCATTCACAAGCCTCCCTTTCTCATCCAAAGTGATTTGGTCATGGTCAGTTTGCCAAGATAGTGCAATTGATCCCTTCAACTTGATCCTGTTTCATCCTTATGGTTCCCAAAGGGATAATTTCAAGGTGAAACTTCCTCAGAGTTTGATATAAGTTTTTACCCCTCTAGTCTTCACTTTTAAAGGCTTTCATTTCAAAGAATGATAATACTCTTTCTACCATATAACACTGATACACAGTTATATCACACTTTATGTATCCAAGCTGGCTAACACTCTGTGGTTTGTAGCATTCTCTGTACCTTCTGGAAACAGGACATCCATCCCTGAAAGGTTTTCAGAGGCAGAACAGATACCATTCAAAATTCTGCCTTTGCATCTGGGTACATGAAGTTTGTACTGAAATCCAAGACACAGTGAAAGGGATGAGGGCAAGACAAAGCTTGCAGTGATCATCCAAACTTCAAAGTCAACCAGCTTTCCTTTTGCATTCCTGGTAGGGAGGCTGGAGCACACAGAGCTGCTGAGCAGCAGGGTTATCTGGGAGTTACTGGGGGAAGAGCCCAAGCATTAGGACTCAGTCTTGCAACCTTTCACACATTAAATATTTTTTATTCATTCATATCACCCCATTACATTTTGTAGACTGAAGATGACTTCAGCTGGAGACCAGCTTTAATTAGAGAGACCTGAAGCCTTTAGGACTGTGATGGACTTACTCTCCATTTCCAGGTTTCTTTCCCTGGCATTGTTTTCCCTTTGATTTTGATTCCATGTTCTGCAAATTTTGCTTATCTAGACTTTACAAGTACCTTTCCCCTTTGATTTAGCTTGATTGCAAATCAAACATGACCGTGGTTTCTGCTTGTAATGCTTTCCTATGACTTTAGGCCCAGCCTAGCCTGGATTTCCCCTCTCTGGCACTGCAGGCAGGAGGTTCAGGACACATGAAACCCATCCTTGCTCTGTTCCAGGCTGCCACATTTTTAATGTGTTTCTTCTCCTCCATTGACGTGGCAGTAGATTATTTTCAGGTCACTGTGATTCTTCTTCCAGCATTGCACCATCTGAATAAAGTTATAGAACTCCTTCCTGGGGTAAGACACGAGATTGTCACCTGACAGGAATCAGCCAAGATCTGCTGAGATACACCAAGCTTCACCCAGCTGGGGGACCTGGCTCTGAGGCTGGAACTGCATGAACAGAGTTGAATGTAGTGAGTGTATGCAGATATGGACACAGATGGTACACAAAGCTCAAAACTTCCTTTAGCCAAAGGCACTTGACAAACAGAATGGCTTTTCTCAGCCTGTCTTGTGATATTTATGCATTCTACATATGTGAGATGTTCCAAACTTTCATCTCCAAAATAGCAGGAAGAGAATTGAGTAGCACTGCCAGCCAAAGGAAAATTGAAGTAAATCCCCAAAGAAGTGATTTATAGGATGTAAATCACTTACAGTAATGAATCATAGAATCATAGAATCATTTAGGTTGGAAAGGACCTACAAGATCATCAAGTTCAACCATCATCCATGCCCACTAGACCATGTTACAGAGTACCTCGCCTATACGCTTTTTGAATACCTCCAGGGATGGTGACTCAACCACTTCCCTGGGCAGCCTATTCCAATGTCTGACAACC
>JAOBAS010006683.1:0-18623 GCA_025311575.1 Elanoides forficatus | reverse complement strand
CAACTCCTTGTGCCCCCCCAGCCTCCTCGCTGGTGGGGTGGGGGGAGAAGCAGCAAAGCCCTTGGCTCTGGGTAAGCCCTGCTCAGCAGGGGCGAAAACATCCCGGTGTTATCAGCACTGTTTTCAGCCCAAATCCAAACCATAGCTCCGTACTAGCTACTGTGAAGAAAATTAACTCTACCCCAGCCAAAACCAGCACACATATCAAGGAAGGTCTAATCACACATGTAGGTGTTTTGCCAAAGTCATAAGCCCAAGAAAGTTGCATAATACAGCATCTTTTAAAATTTTTTTCAGCATAGCTTCATTAAAACCACTGGAGTTGTTCTGGATATGTGCCAGGTTAATGATGACCAGAATTTGAAAACTGTTGGTTGCCTTTCCATTTACCAGGAAAAATCAGAGGATTCTATCAGTTAATGCTGTTATACCAGTGTTTACTCAAGTTTGCATATACACTGCTAAACATTTTTCTTTCATCTTTTAATCCCACCCTTCCCCAAATCCTTTTTTTGTTAGCAATATAAACAATAGGTGGTCCCTTTTAAAACTAAATTAATACTCTTTGATGAAAAATATGCATGAGAGAGTTATGCATCTCCCTTTGATCTTAAGAATGGGTATCTGTGCCTTTATTTTAAGTTCTTGTGGTCATAGAAATAGGTGCTCTGTGGGATATAGTGTCTGTAGTATTTGGGAATTCACTGTCCCAAGGGAGAAATTGTTATCTCATCAGATAGTATAGCAGAGTGTTTCCTCCTTTTAATGATTTTGCTTTATAATTTGGCTCTTGTAACCCAATGTTAAACGCCAAGCAAACCCCAGTTCATTATACTAATATATGTTCGTGTATTATTTTGATAAAAGAACTTGTGTGAGCTGTTTTCTTCAGGCAGAAACCCACTGCAGCTAGTGCTGTGAGAAGGAGATGATAAAAATGTTTGAGTCTTAATGACCTACTGTACCATATCTTACGCATCACGTAGCAGAGCGGCTAAAGGCATTCACGTGTTGTGCCTCTCTGCTGATTTGAATAGCTCCTGGGAACCCAATTCAATGTCGTTTGCAAGTTTGCCAAGCAGACCTTTGTTGATCAGAATGTCAATTATGGTTGCTCATATGCTTACATTAATTACCCTGTCCAAGAGAGTGTGGCAGAATGAAGGCTATCATGGCTGATATTAGACTGTCAGACTATGAATTTGTAGCTCCTTGAGAGCACAGAGAGAATCATTTCAAGGATAAAAACGCACTGCAGATTCCGCACACAGCAGCTATATGTCATGTTCTGATGTCCAAGCTCCTTCTAATATTTTCCCTTTCAGAATAACAAAAGTTCTCAGGCCTCATTAAAGAAATCATAGCCTGCTTTCATGTGCAAATAAAAAAAAATTAACTCAGAGAGCTCAGAAAGGGGATTAGCTTTATATGAATTAGAAGGTCATGCAGGTAAAATATGACACTGAAAGTGTTACCCATTTTGATGTACAGAGGAAAAGTTGGACTCTGGCATAAAATCTTAAATTCCAAACCAGGTTCCTTTAAAAAGATGCTGTCAGTTTGGTTTTGTATTTCTAGTATTTAATGATATAGTAGTTCTTGGGATGATTCCCCCCTAAATGAATAAAGGAAAAATAAATCTAACAATGAGTTTAGCAAGTGTTTTTCATGCATCTGACTAAACTTTTTAATTAAGTTAGATTTATTCTTTCCCTTGCCTAGCTACAATCCAGTAAATAATCACAAGCATGTGTACAAACCACACCGACTCTGAATGGTTAGCATACAGGGAGCCCTGCTGACACGACAGGGCTTCTTTCTTGCTTTAAAATAAAAATATGGTGAGTGTTGTAGATTCAGGTCCTGTTCTGTGAATGTCTTGGGCAATGCATGGAAAACTGGCAGGAGAGCAAAGAACAGGGAGGAATGTGCAGCACATCGAAGCTACTTTTGACTCATCATTTATTTAAAATTGCCCCCTTAAATATGCAGCTCAATCTAATTTTTCACAATCCTATTGGAAATGCAGTACTTTGTCGATCTGTGCATGTTAGATTACCACAGAATTAGAGACAAGCTGCTGAGGAAGTTTGTAAGTCCACTTTGTAAACTATTTATTACTCAGGATGTAAACATAACGTGGATTTTGTTACTGATTAAAAAACCCTGCAAATTTAAGAAATGAAGTTGCCCCCAAACCAAATTATTCAGAGCTTTCCATGAATTACAAATATAATTATATTTTGATCAAATCAAATATTCATTAACTTGGAAATTAACTGTATTTTAAAAGATTTTATGTGAACTTATACATTAGGAAGTATTGGAGCCTCTCCAACAGTCCATGTCCTTCTCACACAATATATCTGGAACAAGGTTTCATACTCCCCTTGCACAGAGCCACATATTGAAATAATAACCTTTTGTCTCAGAAGGTAACACCGATTCTTCCAGGTATTTTATGTTAGATATGTCTCTGCCTTTTCTGTTGTATGTATTTCGTATATTGTCCAAAGCAGAGAAAACCTCCACAGCCCTACCACGGTGAAGATGCTAGAGAGAAGAGGAAGAGAGAATATTAAGTTGTGGTTTCTGCTCTAATTGAGTATATTTTAGCTATTTTAGGGAAAGTGAGTGTCTGAATCAGGCACACTGTTCTCTGAGGGAGAAGAAAAAGTTCCCTTTAGTTATTTCCAAAATCATTCTAAGAAAAGTTTCACTTCAGTAGAGTACAGTAGATTTTGAGAAAAATAAGTGTGGTGTTGATTGAATAAGATGTATAAGAAATTCTGCTTGGAGTGACTTAAAATGTCTGCTGCATTAAACCATTCAAATAACATTTTATAGTGGCAATGCTAAAAAAAAAGCCCAACAACCCTTTTATAGCAGCATGAATGAGGTACTATAAAGAGTGTACCTTGTGCAACCACAAAATTGCCTTTGTCTCCTTGCTCGTCCTGTGCTCTTGAGTTTATAAAGCTTATAGGAAAAGCTCAAGGAAAGATTTCTCCTTCTTTGTGAGGAAGGGGTAGGAACTAATAGGAGTAAGATATATTTGGGGGAGGGAAGGACAGACATGACACACCAAACGAACCCCAACAGAACAAAACAAAACAACAAAAAATCCCACATTAGACCTCTCATGTTTGTCATTAAAAAAAGGAGCACAATACCATAGGTCCCGAACTATCTCACTGAGCACAATCTGCCTTTCTGGGCTTTTATTTGCTATATAGTGTTCAAAGCAATTTTTTCAGCAGGTTGTCTCCAAGCAGAAATAACATAGCAAGATGAGCACCTTTAGGGGATCCAGAGGAACAGTTCACAGGAAGGCTGCATAGTCATAATACTAAATCAGCACATTTCCATACTTGTCATACTCTTCACTGTAGCCTCTTTTGGGGGCAACTTGTGCTGAATGGGGACATGCATTAGAATATAGGTAATGGGCATCTAGAAGAGGTATTCTCAAGGTGACTTGTGATTCTCGTAGATACTTTCCAGATCCTGTTCAGTTTTATCACAGTACTTACAAAAGGTCAGTACCATTATCAGAAATAATGCTTCAGTTATGATTTCATGCACCATCTCCTCAAAACTACTCCATATTCCCTCTTTTAAGGGATCTGTTAAGCCATCTTTGGTAAGGGTGGCGTAGTGGTTTCATGGGTCACCTTGAACCAACTACTTAAAACTTCATAAAATAGGAATAGTAGCACCTCTGTATTTTAGAGGGCTAATGTGGATGAATAAATCAAAGGCCTTCAGTGGATATTTAATGACCGTGTGTCATTATAAGAGTCACTGCTTTTTAGGAAACAGGTGGTTCCTTGTGATTTATATAGTTAACACTAAATGAGTAAAGACCTGTTCAAAAGAGCATCAAAAGACGCTCTTAAGAATGGAGGGGCTTTATTTACATATTGCTTTTTCTTTTGTACAGTTACTATCTCATAAGGGCATTAGGAAGATAGATTTATTAATGTATATTAGACTGAGATGTATGGTGATGAGCACCAGAGAAGCACCACTGAAACAAGTAATAGTTTCTTACTCAGTTCAGCTTTGAATAATGGCATTAATTTGGGTTGGGGGATTCTTACTGAAATTAAACTAAGCAGCTTTTTTTTTTTTTTTTTTCCTTTCCAAATTGTAAACCACATGGAGCGAGGGGGGAAGTTGAAAATAACCTGTTCTGGAAAAAATTTCCACACTGTTGGAGAAACCCTGGAATGTCTATGTCTGTTTTCCTTTGTTCTCTATTTATACATGTGTAGAGGAAGGATTCATTATCCCAATCTTTACTGTCATCATAAATCTCCACACAAAACCACCTAATTATATAACATTTTTGACATTTTTTCCTTTATGCACATGTGTTTCCTGTTATCCTATCCGAATTTCTCCAATGTTTGTAAAGAAGTCAAGTGAATAGAGACTGAAAGGGCAAATTTGTAAACCAGAGCATATCTGGATCTGCCCAGAGGAAGTGGAAATACCTGAGTGGTCACCTCCAGATTCACTGGGTAATGCGTAAATTTGCATATTTCTTGTCCAGATAAACTTGTATTTCTGAGGAATACTTTCACCATTGCTAATACACACACATAAGCACACAGACACAGAATTATAGGACATGTTTTTTTATTTATGTCCATGAGAATGTAGATTTACACACATACATTATATATAATATGTGTGAAAGTGCATGCACTCATGCATCAAATAGAAGCTGAATTTTTATAATATTCATAAAAGTATTTCTCAAAATGAAATCTAAAAATCAATTACATGCAGTAACAAGAATTACCTCAGCTTTTAGCAAAGATATTAACATTATATCTAGACAATTTTTTTTCAAAGAAATATTTCACAAATGAGATTAATCCAGATTTTCTCTAGTTTTCTCCAGGAGTGCACACCACTCCTGCTCTACAAGCATATTGTTCAAGTCTATTGTTGTATAAATAAAAACATTACATTTCTGTGGGCAAATGAATGAGAGGCTCCTCTTTAAATTTGATGCTATCATTTGGGCACAAACCAGTTGTCAATTAGCGACATCTAGTTTTATATAAGTGACCCTAATACATTTATTGTTTCTATTTCATAATTATATCTCTCAGAGTCTGTAATCAAACCATGCACTATGCTGGAGAAGGCTGTACGAAAAGAGAATATAGGAAGGTGTAAACAACAGTCACTTGTGTTTTACAAAATGACTAGTGGAAACCTGCCCCTGAAGACGTGCTCCTTAAGACCTGTCTGTTATTCCCAAACTTATTAGTTATTCTACAAGAAAACACAGCTTCTTCCTGCCAGCCTTCCCTCACCTATTTTAAGACCCCTGGGAAGACTCTACACTGTAAAAACCCACGGAATATTCTTGATTTGGAGAACAGCTCTTTTCGTTGTCTGTAGCTGAACTGTCACAATCACTAATCTGTTCTGAAAATCTGTCATCTGACCTAAAAAAGTTTGGTCGCCCATTAATAACCTTCAGAGCTACGCAATCACCTCTGCAATATATGCGTTAATGATGGATGAAGCACCCAAAGAAGAAACTAGAGCGCATCAGAGAAGGAAACAAGCAGCCTGGTGTTGCCCTTACAGTATTTGATTGATTTAGAGCATGTGCGGGAGCCCAGTAAAGGCTCTGCTGAGGTTTGACTAGAGTTGCCAAGGCAGTTGGTACCGCGAGAAAAGGTCAGAGGAGTTAGACGTAGCTGGATTGTTCACAGATGGCTGATGCTGTCAGTTTTATTTGAAATAATCCATACTTGAGTTTCAGAGATGAATGAGTGAGATTGCACCACTGAGAGGACAGACTGCTAACATGTTTTATCTTACTAATGCTTGTGGTTCTCTTGGAAGCTCTCTACATAGGGATACAAAGTACCAGGAGCAAACAGGGACTAAACCTGTAGTTTGACCAAATCTGGTTGATTAAGAGCAGAATTGCTATGCAGGACTTGAAGAGACATAACCCATGGCATGGGGCCTCTGCTTTTTGTCACGTCTTCATTTACAGGTCTGGCAGAGAGCAGGTTCTGTGTCGCTATGCTTTTTACGACTTATATTTGGTAGGAATGGACCCATACTTTTACTCACCTGTAGCTTACTATGCCATTATTTCTACATAATGTGTCTTAATTTAGCATTCAAATACAGAATGACTTTTGTAATGATTTCTCCATTTACACTAGCCATTGCTTACCATAAACATTATGAATAGCTGTACCAGGTAGAATTAGCTGGTCAAATGTTTTCCTGCTTTTTTTAAAGGAGAACTGAGTTTTCAGTTTCCTGGAGTTTTTGCAGTAATCAAGCACTGTGTAGAAAATGAGGTTCAAACCTGAAATATTTTGATTGAGGGCAAAATATTTCTATTTTAAGCCATTGCCTCACTTCCTCATGGGAACTAAAGTTCTGCCACCACAAATCCCTAATCTTTCTTTAGGCTGTCATTAAAAAAGCGTGGGAAAACTTCCTCTCTATCTCTTGGAGAGGAGGACTTTCAGCCAAGGCTGCATGGAAAATAAGTGTTTGGCATTTGGCAATATCCTGATACCTGACCCATAATGGTCAAAGAATTACATCCCATATGCTATCAGGATAAACACTCCAATAATTAGAAATGTGTCTCACAGCATGAATCCTTCCCTGTGTTTCAAGTGTATTTCAAACTTAAGGCTCTCTTTCTCTCTGGCTTCCAGTTTCTGTCCTATAGCTGGTAATGAGATCATGACCAGTTTTATGGGTGTAATCATTTATTTGGCTACACTTTATTATATTCATCAAGTAGTGGCTTTCTTGAGAGCACTTCTCTTTGTGAACGATGCTTACAGAAAATAGTAAATGAGTACTTTACCATAGAAATCTTTACAAATGCATTGAGAAGCAGTCAAGGTGTTTCAGTGAGGAGACAAGTATTGGTGCTTTTCCAACAATACAGAAACGCCTTTCATGAAACCCCAGAAGTCCTTATTTACCTGAAGAAATGACCAGAGTTTCTTTTCTTCATGTTTGGAATAAATTTTCTCTGGACCAAAGTGCTTTTAAGATATGGGCACTGTTAACACTCTGACATTCTCTCTAGTCTCACAGTTAGCCATGTTCGGGGTTAGTCAAATAGTTATTGAGGACAATGGAACAAGTTGTCGTGGACTATCCTTCCTAACCCTCACATGTCTCATCCTCTTGAAGAAGGTCTTAGGTACAGAAGAAGTTCTGAATACCAGGAATTTATATCTTTATCTTCTGAACAGAGATGAAGAAATAACAGATTATTTTTGAGAGATCTGCCAGTAAGATAAGAAGGCTTTTAGTTTGCCAGAGACTTTAGAATTCCTCTGCAGCCAAGAACCTGCTTAACTAGTGGCCTGTGATAGTATTCATATTTTCTATTCTTTTTTCCAACTTAGTGGCACCGGTGCCAGACTGAAGATATTGGTATCAGTGCAGAATCTTCTAGAAGACTTTCACAGTAATTATAAACGGACTTCAGTCATAGGGCACTTGACTCAAAAATTTCCATGTGGACCACGTTCACAGTTTGTTGCATTCATTAAAGTAACTGGAATTTGATGTGGTACTGTGAGTGTGAAAGGTTTCCATTTTCAAATGTATTAAACACCCCTGACAGCTCTGGCCTTTCTTTACAGTTGTCATTCAAGGCTGATGTTTCAATAGTGAGGACATCTATTTGGACGTCCTTTATCTGTGTGTACTCAGTATCCCAAAGGTCTGTAATGATCTCATATGCAAATAATTTCCTGCCTACAGAACAGAACTGAGCAGACTGAGGCAGTTTAGGTGTAATATTAATAACTTGTCTTAGCACTGCTAAACAAAACTTACCCTAGGAAAATGATTATCGGAAGCTTGTTCTCATAGCTGAGTTTTGAGCCCTAAGACATTCCTGTCTGAATGGTGACACTTCCTATGACAACTGCCCCGCAGAGATGGCAACAGATAGGTCTGTACCAGAGGCGTGTAGCTATCTTGGTGATGTCCAAGATACTTAACAACATAAGGAAATGTTCTTGGAAACAAAAAGCAAAACAATTAAATGGTAACCCAAAAGTTAATGTTTTAAGGAAGGCAGGTACCTAAATTACATATTAAAAAGGACATCAGCAAACACATGGTTAAAGTATTCATCTACAGTAATGCTGTAATTTGCTTGGGGTTTGAAAGATCAGTCTCCCACTTCCCAAAGGAAGTCTCAATAGATCTTTTTTTGAAACTGATATATGCCTGAAAAAAATAATTGCAAAGCCAACATCCTGCTTTCTACAAATCAGTCTGTTCCATTGAAACGCATAGTTTCAGAAAAAAAAAAAAACAACAAAACAGTTTAGCTGCATTCAGTGCCCAAATTTTCCTCTGTTTGTAAGCTTCAGTGCTGTTTTCAGTCTCATTCAGAGAGATGCATCTGGTTGCTTTTCTATTACTTGTTTGATGCATCCTATGCTCTAAGTGCTTGAAGATATGAGCATTTCGCATCGCTTGTTTGATGACCTTCAGTATTTCAACCTTATGGTTGCCATCATCTTTAAGAATGTGTGAGTATCAGGACACAAGAGCTAAAAAGAATTTCAGTACAATGCCAGATAAATTCAGCAAATAGGTGACAAGAACTTTACACTATATGATTTGAATTCACAAATAAAAGTCAAATAAAAATATTAATCTATGGTAATCTAAAGCTGCTCACCGTGTTTCAGGGTTACCCATGCTTAATAAAAATACTTATTGTAGTGCAGCTGTAGAAAGCATTATTGAATAAGAGGATGTCAGTTCAAGAAAAGATTTCAGGGATACAAGGTGCTTTATTTCTGTGAAATGAATCCTTGAGCTCATCATTAAAGCCTCCAGATAGAAAGAAGTCTTTTATCAACAGAGGACATTACATGGTTATTTGAAATCTAGAATCTCTTTTTAATAGAAGTAAAAGATAAGTGATTTAAAAGAAAACCACCTTCTCCTCCACCCCTCTTTTTTTTTTTTTTCTTTTGAGAAGGACTTTTTGCAAAGGAGCTGATTCACAAAATGTGAAAGATAATGTACTGAAAGACTGTAACTTTTGAACATTTCAGAGGAAGTTGTAATCAGAACTATGCAGGATGCATATTTCAATATGAAGTTTCTATGTACTCTTTACAAGTGGAAAGAAAACCACTGTTACTTCATCTTTGTGTTGCAATTCCCTCTATTCCCTGTCATAGGGATTTTGAGAGTCTGAACAGCTCTTTAGGGAATCTGCTTTTTACATCTCAAGCTGCAAATACATCCTTTTATGTATCAAGATCCTTTGGAAGGTCCCCCATCTGGTGTGCAGTTGTGAATAAGCTGACAACCATCACAGAAATATTTCCTACAACCTAATCAGCAAATGAAGAAATTCAAACAAGTTTGGGTTACATTTTCTTATGCACAGATAAAACATACTACTTATACAAGGTTTATTGGTTTTAAACAGTGAAGCTCAGGGTTGTTTCAAAGTCCTCCTTGTACAAACTTGGAGGCTGATTTACTGTCTCCATTAACTGCTGAGGGAATTAGGAAACTAGCTGGTTAACCCCTCGGTGGCATCAAATCTCTAGGTTACACGACGCCCACTCTACACTCAACTCATTGTGGCCATCTACTTTAACTTGATAGAGGATAAATACCTGGGATAAAGCCCGGTTCTTATAGCGGAGTCTGACCTGCACACAAGGAGGTGTTCATCCAGCAGTCCTTTGGGTGCCTCAGCTACTGGCACTTCAAGTTGTCTTCAGTCATGATTGCACCCTTTTTTCCTGCGGAGTATTTTGGGTCCAAGCCATAATCTCCCAGCTGGATGTACACTTTCCTTTGTTTCCCAATGTATTTCTTCACACAAAACTTGTCATCATGTTTCCTTGGACTGTGATCATTAAGCTCGGCAGTTTAGATTGTCTCGTAACAACAACCAAGCATCCTTCATGTTTTACAGTCCCACTGTTGTTTGTGTTACCCATTCACTTAATCAGAAATATCTTTATATTGTCATCTAAATCAAGACTAGGAATATTAAATAGCAGTGGAACAAGAATGCTATTATTGGGTGACCTTGTGTAATGAGTTCTTCTTGCACAAAATTAACAATTGCATTTTGCAATCTGATAGTAAAGCAGATTTAATCCCTCTATCATAGGACTTAATCCATCCATCTTGCATGAAATTTAACTTTTAATCATGGTGCCATGTGATCCTATGCTAATTTTTCATATAAATTCAACTACACTCTACCTATCAGACTTGTACATTTTATTTTATTTTATCTTATTTTATTTTATCTTATTTTAAATAAGTTTGATAAACTCTCCTTCCAGAATCCAAGTGCTTCTGGCCTCCAGCTCTATTTGAATATTAGTAGCATAAATGGAACTGCTGGATGCAAATGAGCCTTGCCATATAACTTTGAAAATGTGTTCATAGTCGTTGGTTTAGGTGATCTAATCCAACACTAGTTTCTTTAGCTGTTTTACTGTGAATGAAACCCTTTGGATAATCTGCAACCATTTGTAGACCTTAATCTTACCTGAATCTCTGTCTTAGCTTTCTTTAAAAAAAATAGAAGCAAAAAAAAATTGCCCTTTATAACTGTAAATGGCAAACAAGCATTTTCTGTTTCCTTCCCTCCAAGCTTTAATTTCAATTTTCAGGTAACTCCCTCTTTTTCTGAGTAGCATGGTAATTAGAATAAGGTTAAACAGTACTCAATACTTTCTCCAAATCTGTTTTACTCCTCTCTCTTCTCTGTCTCTCTTTTCTGTCTCTCCTCTCTCTTTCTCTTTTCAGTTCCTTTTGGTAATATCAGCATCCTATCTATCTTTGTAACCCCCTCAGTGGGGACCTGCTGCTGCGCCTCTCCCACATTCTCAGTGGTTCAATGTGATTTTTTCTCCTTCTGCTCATGGTTTGACAAGCTAGCTGATACAAGCCTAAATACCTATTTACCAGTTCTTATCCACTGTCCTTATATCAGTGCCTCCAAAACTGCCTGCCAGGTATTTCTTCTCATTTGAGTACTATTGCATTCACAGTGAGTCAGAGAAAGGGCACATATTTTTTTAACACCAGTAGAAGAACCAGCTAGGTTATTTCCATGTTGTGTTTGCAATGACTGGATTTCAAAAAAGGTTTGCAAGCTTTAGAAGATTGAGATAAATTATACAAACAGAATAGGTATACCACTACTGATTTTAACTTTGTTAGTGCTGGCTGGAATCCATGCCCTCTATGCAGGGCCATAACATTCACCTGGAGTTGTCAAGCTTATTGGGCACAAAGCACCATTTTTTATAATTTTAAGTTTTCTGATTTAGTAAATATATGAACTAGTGGTGTGGGAACACATATTGGTTTTGTTTCTTTCTTGCCTTTATTTACTAAGAAATAATCCCACCTTTTAAAGGCCGGTTGGGTTTTTGTTTGTTTGTTTGTTTTTCCAGTTAATAGATTTATGTTTATTAAAGTGTTTTAGTGGAGGTATTAGATGTCTTCACACCTACACACTCCTATATAATACGAGAAAATTCTTGATTGTTTCTAGTAGTAAAGGCAGCCACCATGTGCATGGTGACGAGAATCTGTCCAGGATATGTTCATTATGCGGCTTGAAGAATGGGCACCACATTATCCTATTGCCATGTAGTTTGCACTTGAATTTTGAGGTTTTGGGTGCCAGGAATGCTGTTACATTACACATTTTTATAAGTAGCAGTCCTGCTCCATGCTTAAGATTACTAGGTGTTTCCACCACACTAAGTAACAGATCCTTTGTATTAATATCATCATTTTATGTTCCTTAAAGACAGAAGAAAATACGTTGCAGAAAGTTACCATAAAATATGTAACAATGATAAGAAATACAGCCAGTTTCGCCAAGTGAAAATTCAGTAACTGCAAACTGTCTGTTCCTATTATTTGTATTTCGTATACTTACTGTAAGTTCTCAGTTTATAAAATCTTCTACATGTACAGAAACTCTTTCCAGATACAACAAAACTATTTATATAACAAGCTACAGATGTCAGAGAGATGCAATGCAATCTAGAGAAACAAAAGAAGGATGTGGATAGCTGTGTAGATCTGCCTAGAAATAAAACTTCAGAGCCTATAAAGGTCACAGAGTCTCTATAATTTTCCGGGCTGGAAGGATTTTGCCATTTCACCCATTTTTGTGTTGTGACCCTGCGAGGGTCATTCCTTGTCATCAGAAGAGTGCTGATAGCCACATGGCCCTGAGAAGCCAAACGTGTATCTCCATAAAACCTGATGAATCAGCAGGACCCTCCAGTCTGAATCCTGCATGACTCCAGTGAGAGAATTTGTAGAAACATTAAGATCAGATTCATTTCAGAGGATCGGGCTGGGAGAAGGTTTCTGACATGTAGTCAAGGTAAATCCACTTCACAACATTATTGGATTAGCCTTTCTTGAAGTTTAATTAAATTGGTTTTCCCTCTATTAACTGTTATAACTAGGAAGTGGCAGATGAGAATGAAACTTCATCTCATTACAGTTTAATAAGTTAAATCTCTTCTTGTGTCTCTAATGCTAAGAAATATGCATTATTTTATGTTAATCATGCAAGTGGATTTTATGTTAGCAACTTCAGAACATATACTATTGTCCATACCTCATCCACAGAGATTACCCACTTTTCAAGTGGTAAATCTATCATTACTGCCTCAGACAATGAAATAGAAAGGGAAGAAGTTTGCTTTCTAATGCAGGCAATCCCAAAGTAGGTAGGCCATACTAATCTAAGTGAGAAAATTAAAAAACCCACCTAAAACATGCCAAGTGTAACAAATTTTGTAACCTACTTCACTATAAAGTATTTAGATAAAGGCTACAAGACTTGTCCTCTTTCTCCCTTTTCAGAAAAATACTTTTAAAATTTCCGCTTTAGAGCCTGAAGAAGTCTAAGTGAGTTCAACAGGACTATTTAAATGGAAATAGATCATAACACTAAAGAAGAATCCATCTTTAACTACATTACTGTACCACCATTGCAGAAGTACCTTTGAAAAATACATTTCCAAGTTGGAATATGAGCTTGGTCAGAGGAACAGAGAGAGATGTAATTGTCTAGGTAAAACAGGAGAGGTGTTTGCCAATAATAGAAACCGCCAAAATTGTATCCTCCTAATTGGGAACTTGAGGGAACTGAAGGCAGCAGCCCAGAGGATGGCTGTGAATGGATGGCTCCCTGAGATACTACCAGTCCTCTGCAAAATATGAGATTGGTAAAGCCCATGGAGTCTTGCTCCTGTTGTGCCCAGGGGAGAAGGAGAGCAAGGGCATGATAATAATGAGACTTTTCTACTTCATGGACAAGCTGAGAATTATGGTAGCAATTTGGAAGTGAATCATTTGGAACGCTAGAAAAAATGATACTTTATCGTCCCAGATTTCAATTACAAAAAGTGAAAAGGTTTTCTTCGATGTCTCAAGTTAACTGAGGGGTAAAGACTTCAGAGAGGCATTCTTGGATCATCTCACTCTGAAGGTCTTTCAAGGGGAACAGAGGCTGGATTGTGCATAGATCCTCAGTGCTCTGAAATTTGTGTTCATGCTCTGTGAAAAGCTCTTTAGCCTAAAGTTTGTTAGATTGTATTTATCTTCGAAGTCCCACAGCTATTGCTCTGTTTCACACAAGTATTGAGTCCTCTCTGTCTATGGCCATGTTAGCAATCTAAACATGTGCAAGGCTTTCTCTGACTCTCAGCCATTCCTGTTCACGCTTGCAAAACAAGTAAAACAAAACAAAATAAAATAAAGGTGGCCAAATTGAAAATGTAGACTGGGAATTGTCTCTGGTTCATACTACCTCCTGATCCATACTTCAGGATCATTTTGAAGACTGTTACCTGGACCTGTCCAGAAACATGTTAAAGACCACTCTGACAATTTCACAGCATAAGGAATTGAATTCCAGTGCCTGGGAATATTTCTTGGTGCTTTTTAATGTATTAGTATAGATTTAGTTTCTGTCACTCATATTATGAGCTCTCTGGAAAGCAACAGTCTCATCTTGTTACTTCTCCATACTGAAAATAATAGAGCCTGATCTTTTATTGACCATCTAGGTGCTTCCTGTAATGGAAATGGGTAATTATAGTTATTATTATAATGGATTAAGAGAGAAAAAACCTTGTTCTACTGTAAAAAATAACTAGGGCAGACATTCAACTAATTTAAAGAAAAATCTTTGGTGTTTAAGAACTTCACTGATAACAGTTGCGTTAGCTTTTGAGAGATATATTTCTTTATTTTTTCACCATTGTGATTCCTGTTTCTATGGTGGACTGAAAAAGGTGTTGACATATTGCAAACAGCTCTTCCTCTGAGTTATTTTTAGTCTGTCCAAAATTAAAGAATAACGGAAAATCAGAACAATGCTTATTCCTACAACACTTGTAAGAAGGTTTTGCAGAGCAGAAGACTGTGATATGAAGCTGCAACTGGTTTACATAAATTTAAGAAATATCTAATTTGTTGATTAACTGTCACCTTATATATGTTTCCAGACAGAGATTTGTATTTTCAAGATTATGAAAAAGTTTAGTTTTCAATTTACTTCTCATCGAACTACCTAATAGTAAAGCTATGTAGAAAAGATAATCCCATAATTTACTAAGTAGGTTGCACTTAGCCTTGAATTGTTTGATGCCAGTAACATCATACTTTGACACCAGTAATGTCATGCAAATTCGTACAAGTACATTTGGATCCTAATGTATTCAGTTGTAACAAAGACTTCTTATGCTGAGAATGCAAACCAAAACAGAGATTGCATCTATCATGTTTCATGATTATTCACTTATCTTTGTATATGAGATTTAGCCTTGATGACAAAGCTCAATGCCAGTTTTCTTATTTAATGATACAGTATGCACATTCCTATAGTTAGACTGTGCTATTTTGCTTTTGTTACTTTTCTCTCTGATGTCCATGTACGCTTTTTTTTTTTTTAAATTTCTTTACTTAATTTAAGGTGTCTGCTACCCTGTCAGAGAATAGAAGCTTTCTATACCACATTCCAGAATAGCTCATTGGCAAAAGATGTGTAGTATTAGATAAATAGTTCCAGTTCCTTTGTTTTCCATTCTGTAAAAGGCAGAAGGGAGTTTTATTTTATTCTACAGATGTGTAAGGAAGAATGATTAACTATGGATTGGTCTGGAAATACTCACTATCTGAAGGTTACACAGGGAGCTGTGAGAAATACTTGGTGTTCACACTTTCTGTAGGATGAATTGTCATTATTTTTAAAAACTTAGAGAAGTTGAAAAACAGTTTGGAAATTTAAAAAAAAATAGCTTACAGTATACTGTGTGTATTCTGCATTTCATTACTATTTAATGAACTTTTTTTTTAATGTGGCCTTCAAAAACCATACAAAATATGTTTCAAATATCTGACAGAATTTTCTGATGATTTTATTACACTTCATACTGCCTGTAATGAAAGAGCAAGGCCACCAGGCTTTGCAAAAAGTAAATCTCCTTTTATTGAATTTCCTTCACTGCTTTTTAACATTATTGAAAGAAGAACAAACAAATAAAACACAAGTCCACAAGTGGAGCAAATTCCCTTTGGCAAGCTATCTTTTCAGGTATAAATCAGTGTTCTCATCAAGGTTATAATTTACAGATGTGGTTCAGTGATAACCACTGGACAGTCCCCACTGCAGGAGCACTTGCTCCATTAGAACAAATCAACATCACAGCTCATTCCTGTGCTCTACTGCATGGTGTGTGCGTGCAGTGGGAGTTTCTAATGGGCTCAACTCTGCAGCTGACAAACGTGGGCATGCTGAGAGTCACTCCTCTTCAAGCCAATGAACCAATGACTTAGACACACCAGCTGTGCTTCACAAGCCAGTGCAGAACATCTATCAGCTAAGGACATTTATATTTTCTTTATGGGTATTGCCACTGAATTGTATCCACTTCCCATGTCGTCAGATTAAGCTAATGCTACTTGTCACAGGAAGTAAATAAATAATAATAAAAAAAAAAAACAACAGAAAAAACTCCCAAACTCTTCTACAACCTCATATCAGCTTGGAAACACAGTCAAAATATATTTAGAATCCTACTCATCTATTAGGTCATTAGTTCTCTTTGATTACCATAGGCTCCAAAATTTCAACCCCTAACAGTACAGTCGTACCGATCGTGTAGACAACGTTTTGCAAATGCTGCATCCTACAAATTGAAACAACCACATCCACAATACAGAACTTGCTAAAAAAATGTGAAAATTAGTATTTGTGGAAGAGAGAATACCTATCAGGGAGGGACATGGCTAAATTGTAATATGTTATACATGTAAAAATATATTATTTAGTTCATGATGTTTAGTTTCAAACTTATGATTATTTGCTCTCAAGCTCCTCTTTTCAAGAATTTTTTTAGTCTTTGAGGATTAGGACTAAGAGATCAGAAACTAATTTTGTAGAAAATTATCTGTCATTGGTTACTGGCTGCTACAATTATTTTAGATTGTCTGTGGCATTCTGTTTTCTACTTTATTGTTGATTTTCATGCATATAATTCCCTCACAAAATGAAGTCAATCACATTTTGGGCTGCTACTGAAAAAAAGAAAACAGTTAGAATTTTCTCACAGATTTTGTTATTGTTACTGTTAATAGAAAACATGATTATCTACTAAAACATTTTTCTTTGCCTATCCTCTTTGGATGAGGCATCGACGGGGAAATATTTTACAGTTGAGAATCACATTTTCGGTAAAGGCCATAGAAGAGGTAATCACAAAATAGCTGTCAATCATATGCACACAAAATGTTCATCGACTTGCATATGGGCAACCCAAGGTCTTTCTCCGAAGAGGGGTTAGCTGGCACTTCTCTGCATCCCAGGAGGGTGCAGGAATCAATGGGGCACTTTAGTTTTCTTACTTTCCCCCCTCGTAGGGCCTGAGAGAAGTTTTTTTTCCAAAACAAGCTTTTGCAAGATATGCTATAGGCAATACTTGCGGTGCATCTTATTTTTCAGAGATAAGAGTCTTCTACAGACACAGACTCTGTGACTCAATTGCAAGTGACAGGACTAAATTCGGTTCTCCAGTCTGAGAGAAATTGGGTGCATTTACAGATAATTAATGAAAATAATGTGAAGATGGCAGCAGCAAATCAATATTAGGATTGCTTCATATTGCTCACAGAGAGACAGTAGTGATCAGCGAGTTTATCTAAAAATATTTAAAAGCAAATGTTTTAAAATAATTTATAAATAATTCCAAGTAAATTGTGTCATTTATGAAATATTTAAATGGAACACTCAAAAATTCATCAGAAAAAGAAAGCTGACTGACAAGGAAACAAAGAGAGAGAGAGGAAGAGAGGAAAAGGTAAAAAAAATCACTTTAAACCAATAAATGTTTATTTCATTAAAGTTAATATGTATGTAGTCAATATTTATAAACTGAACTACACTGGCATAGCTTGTAAGTACTTAACTTTACAAAAAACCTATCCAGCTCATCACCCAGGTCACTTTGTTCATGTCAGTCCTTTTCTTTTCTGCTATCTACTTGGGTTTGAGTTTGTTTTCATCCTTATGTAAAAGCCATCCTGAGCAGGATTTGATCTTTCTGTATCCTGGCACAGTAACTAGCACCAAAAGAGACACAACTAACACAAGTTTTACTTTTCCAGCAGAGATTTGTTTTGCTTTCTGTTGTTGATAGACTCATCTACACATGCACAAATATTACACAGGCATGAAAAATATGAAAATGTAGATTCTTCAGTGGGTTTTTTTTCATTAATTTACCTTGAGTCTTGATAAGTCTGTTTATAGGTATGAGGCTGAAGAGTCATGAAGTTAGAAAATAAAAGCAAACTAGTTCTGCAAGGTTAAATTAGTCCATACTGATATCTCTTTTGCTGAGTAACTGTTGCTAGTTCTCATGCTTATTTATGTTCTTGAGATTTTAAAATTTCTTTCTGATGTTTGAGACATTACAATGCACTCGTAAAATTTTTTAGTTGCCCCTCCTTTCCCCTGCCTTATCCCAATCAATAGAGCTAGAACTTTGTGGCTTATTATATTCTATTAAAAATGGCTTATATACCCTTATTCATGAAACCTTGGCTTCTAAGGAAAACAAACAAACATAGAATATTACATCTGCAGTACAATTATGGAAAAAAAAATTAACTCTTTTTGAGTAATTATAAAAAAACAACAACAACAACAACAAACAAACAAAGCACCAAAGATCCCTAACACAAGTATTGTTTGCCTTTATGGAATAAGGTCTCCTTCTTAACTCTCAGCCATAATCAAGGTGGAAAAGTTAGTAGAAAGGAAGAGTCTACTGCAGAGCTACCCACGAAAGCTTTGAACAAGTACAAATACTGCTGTTATGCTATTGTTGTGCAGGGTGAAGCTAGCTGCATTGTTCTTCCTCATATCAAGAATTAATACGTTCAGTCACAAAATGCTTCATGGAGAATGCGTGTAACTAATAACTAAAGCCCTGTTAGTTAAAGGGATGCACGCACCGTCTGGGGCATTATGTTTGTCACGCCATGGGGCCTTGTAAACA
>JAOBAS010006682.1:0-18748 GCA_025311575.1 Elanoides forficatus | reverse complement strand
GTCCAGATCCCTCTGCAGAGCCTCCCTGCCCTCCAGCAGATCCACCCTGCCTCCCAACTTGGTGTCATCTGCAAACTCACTGAGGGTGCACTCGATCCCCTCATCCAAATCGTCAATAAAGATATTAAACAGAACGGGACCCAACACCAAGCCCTGGGGAACACCACTTGTGATCTGCCACTAACTGGATTTCACCAGAAATCCAAGAAGAAAGACATGGACCTGTTGGAGTGGATCCACAGGAGGGCCACAAAAACATTTGGAGGGCTGGTTGTTCAGCCTGGAGAGAAGAAGGCTCTGCAAAGACCTTACTGAGGCCTTTCAATATACAAAGGGGGCTTATAGGAAAGATGGGGAGAGACTTTTTACCAGGGCCTGTAGTGATAGCACAAGGAAAGATGGTTTTAAACTGAAAGAGGGTAGATTTAGATTAGATATAAGGAAGACATTCTTTCTTATTAGGGTAGTGAGACACTGGAACAGGTTTTCCAGAGAAGATACAGATGTCCTGTCCCTGGAAGTGTTCAAAGTCAGGTTGGATGGAGCTTTGAGCAACCTGATCTAGTGCAAGATGTCCCTGCCCATGGCAGGGAGTTGGACTAGATGACCTTTAAAGGTCCCTTCCAACCCAAACCATTCTATGATTCTATGTTGAGTTCTAAACCCTCTAAGATACCCGAAGTGTAATATCAAGGCATTTTTGGCACCAAGGTGCATTACTAGACTCAGCCTACTTCTGTTCATATGCAGACATGTAATTATTTTCAAAATTTTACCCCAGTAATTCCTAAAGACAAGAATAGGGATAAATGCTCTGCTCTTCCTGATGGAGGTGAATCATTCCTGCATTGCTTTATTTTTCTAGCAAGTTTATGGGTAACTGTAACTCTTGTACCTGTCTGCCTGTATAAGAGGTTAGACTACTCATTCAGTAATTCTTCCTCAAGTTCATAACTTCCAGGCAAGCTACAACACATTTTTCAGAAAGAACTAGCACATTTTATTGCTTGAAATATCAACTTCGAATTCATGCCATACTGTTTTATGTCAGAAGACCATAATATTCTAGTCAACAAATGATGTAATATATTGTTATCTTTAGTATTTGTGGGGGTTTTTCTGTGTTGGAATACTTTCCAATAGCCACTTCTGCAAATTTCTGGTCATCTTCACCAGTATTTTCAGCATATTGAAAACTGTATTTGCACCAGGCAATAAAATCTTCACTCTACTAATCAGTTCTTCCTATTTAGGTATTAAATAAAGTCCATCCCAGCTTCTGAAATCAACCATCAATCAAGATTTAAATAGTGTGATATCATACTAAGAAGTACAAGTTTATTGTGTCAATATGGATCTTTAGTATACTCTGGAGTTACCTCAGATTCACAAAGCAATTAGCCAATAATGTTAAGAAGTTATCGCTAATTTAACTAATGCTTAATGAAGCCTACTAAAGCTGTCAGGATTGATGAGCCCAGTGAGATTTTGTGCAAGAACACACATTAAAGTTAGGGTCCTCATCTCATTTTGGCAGATTAGTCATTATCCTAAATGATAATGTTTCTTTCTAATGATATGAAAAAGATGTGTTTTCTTCTTCTTAAAATTTTTTGAAGGTTTAAGTATGTGTAGTAGCACATGGATTTTATGTCTAAGAAAATAGTCTCTGGTGGGCATCCATCCTTACAAAATAGGTAAGGTAGACATATATTTGAATGTCACAATTATTTGGGCAAGCAACACCTATGTGCTTGGTGGTCTTGGTATTCTTAAATTTCAGTAACTCCTGTCCCTGCTGCTGTTTCATTAATATGCTGCTATGTTTCATTATTACATTTCATCAATTTCTTGAATGAATCATTGGGATTCAATGAAAAGATGAGATATAACAGTAAAACTAAGCAAAAAGGTATTGTAGAGGAGAAATTTGCATCACAAAATATTAAAAGTTAAGAAAAGTGGTGACATTTCTTATATACAGCAGCTTGGAAGTTGTAGTCTAAAGGACAAACACCTTTCTGAATTGGCTTTATCTTTTATTCATGAAATGTTGGGTGCTTTTACAAGCTGTTATGCTTTTCCACACAGCTCATGTGACAGCATAGATTCGCTTCCTTCAGAAAGCTCAGCACCCCACTGTGTGTAGTTCACTTGCTTCCAAGCTTACAAATTCAGGCAATGCATCAGACACTAGAATAAGAGGTAAAAAAGCTTCCATAAAAAAATACACATTCCACACTGCATATATACATGCACACTCAGGCACAAAGGAGATCTTCCCTAAAGGAAAGGCTTCCATCTAGTAGGTATATTTGATGAAATTATGAACCATCTAGTTTGAAATTTGATGAAAATATGAAACATTACTTCTGGTAAGGAAAAAACACACAACCCAACATTTCTTTTGGCTTAGCTAGTAATATCAGTGTTTTGCTGTTGGGACTCAGGATTATGGTGCTATGGACAATTTCTTTTATTTAGGGACAAAAATACCTAAGTGATCCTATGATTAACTGTATACCTAAATGTCATGCAATGAGTTTACAAAACCAAAAAACTATCACAGAAATACATGTGAGTTTAATTGAAAAAAATATTGAAAAAAATATTCAAAAATTATGTTTATAATTTCCTTTTTTCATTTTGTATATATATGGGTTGTGAAATCTTCTACTGATGTTAAATCAAAAGAAAAGGTTTTTTCTTTCTTCACTGTATTAAATCAGATGTAAAAGCAGGACACTGTTTTATGAAACCCAGTCTTCAAAATATATATGGTATATCCAATTATGCCTTTTCTTTTTTATTTCTTCTTAATTTATTGACAGATAGGGTACAAACTTCATAAGACTTGTGGGAACCTTCTTAGTCCTATTGTGCAAAAGCAAATGACCTCCCTCGCTTTCTTGAGAATAGTTAAAAAACTTATGCAGTTAAGTAATGGCACCAAAAGAGTACAGAAAATAGACAATACTAGTTGTTAAGCTCTAAAGGAGACAAAATTGACTCAAATGAAAGCCTCATATAAAAGCATTGTACTCACTTATCACATAAAAAGTAAACAATACTATTTTTGTACAACAGGAATATTATGAATAGGAAAACAGAGCTGGAATATTCTAAGCCAGTCATTGCTGAACAAAGGACATGCTAATAAAATAAGAAGCCTCAAAATAAATTTGACCAGTCATAGCAAGGACACAGCAGCATTGCAAGCACTTATTTTCTCCCCAAAGAGAAACTGCGGGACTTCGTGCTATAAAACTATCATATGCAAATTAGAAGGAGATATTATATTAAGCAAATTTATTATTAGGGATATTATTTTGTATAAGTTACTGGACAAAGGATACAATTTAAAAACATCCTTATTTCCTGTTCACAAGCTATTTATAAACTATATAATGTGATCAGTGTATTTCAGTGTTGATTATATTTTAAAAGTTTATGGAGTTCATTTGTTTACTTGTGGCTTCCTGTAATTACACAGTTGATTCCTCCTCTTTTGAGAAATTTTAGGAACTTTTTGTTTGTGTTTTGCAGCAACCAATAATGTTTATATGAGCACTTTTCCAGTTAAGTAGAAATTTCCACAAGTGACAGATATGTCAAAGATTGTATACACAGGGAGGGAGAAAGAGGGAGAGAGAAGAAAACACAGGTGTATGCAACAGAAAAAGTGACAGCAGGAAATGAGATTTAATAGATTTGTACTTAAAGAGGAATTCAGAACTGAATTGTTGGGTTAAATGAAAAACTTTCAGATATCTCAGAACCACGAACAAAAGAAAATTCTAAATCAGTTTATGCTGATACTTTTTTAATATTAGTTCTTGTCATCATACTTTAGTAGATAGATTCAGACAGGAAATATTTGGATACCAGAAGATAATTGGAAACAATCTTCTGTTTCTTCTAATTAATATCATTTTTTATATTTCCCCTTGTCCCTCTCTCCTTTTCTTCTCACACATAAATAAATCTAGGATTTGTTTTATTATGCTGTCATTACAAAAAACCAGACTTATTGTATAGCTACCTGAATAATTAATCATCAAGGTGGACAAGATCTGTAGAATTTAAACTATTGCAGATATGGGAAAATTACATTTTAATATATTATTAGCATTTCTTCCAGATGACATTTGAAGATAACAGATTCTGAATTTATTAGCAAATCAAACTTCCCTGTTTGCAGATTGAGTACTGGAAGATTTTAGAAGTCGATATGTTTCTCAGAAAGAGAAATAAACCACAAGTCCCCCAAGATCATATACATTTACTGAATACAGTTTCCTCAAAGCAAAACACCTTATCAGCTCCAAATTGAGGAAGGAACTGAACTACTCAATTCTTCAGCCCTAGAAAACCTTCTTACTAACATAAGTCGAGGCAGAAAATGTCTTGGCTTATATTAGAAAGCAGAAGTTATGAAAAGGTAAGCAAATGGGATTTACTTGGCAGAGGAACGGAAAGACTGCACAGACGTACAAGTTCAATGTTTGTCCTTAAAATTTTCATGTGTCTACTATAACTTTTTTCTGTCTCTGATCATTCTTGGTATCTTCTCAATACTTGTTATATTAACTTTGGGCAAACATGATAAACTGTTGTAAGCTTTATCTAAGCAAATTTAGAACAGATTTTCTGCCACATCTATACATGAACTCAGTATCACAATATCCAAGCTTACCAATCTATAGTTCAGCTCTCTGTGAAATTTTATGTGAAGTACAATCTTCAAAATTATCCCAATCTATATGATATGCTGTCTGTTACCATACATATAAATGCTATCAAAAATTGATTATTTACACATAAAGAGTTATTACATATATCCATCCATTGCAAGCCAAACTTATTCAACCCCAACAAAATAGAACTATTATTCTGATTAGAATTGTGCAATATTTGCTATTAATACAAAACAAACAAATATGCAAACATATATTGGAGTAATAGAAGAAATATTCATGTCAATGATGTGGTTTTGGAAGTATACATATTTCTTAGGTGTCGACGTTATAACAACCTCATATACACATTATTACCTATAGACACTTTAGTAGTGCCATTGATCATTTATTTTTACATATTTATGCTATATGTGAGAAATATCTGCTACCTGAGAAATTTTACTTATCACCTGGAATGTTCAAACCCTTAAGGGATACCACTGATTTCAGACAAAAAAATATATATATATAGAGAGAGAGGGAAACACTAGGTTTTAGGTATTGTATTTTAATAAATCTTTAATACTGAAGATCTTGGTTTTTATCTAGAAAGATCATGATATATGTAATGTTATAGATAATATAATGTAGTGTAAATAGTGTAATCATATGGAAAAATATAGGTAGAAAGGAAATTAACAAGAAAATATGGAGACTTTTAGTTAAAATTCCTGAAAGCACAGCTGATACCTGTTTCAGTGATTTAGGAACTATTTCTAGAGAAGCTCTTCTGTGAAAGGTTGAGAATATTTGTAAGAAAGCAGGAAATGGTATTACATATTTTTGAGAAACACATAAAATAGTTGGGTCTTCTGCACTGTAAATTTACAAAAATTACAACTTACAACTATAATAATTACAACTATATACTTCATCTTTGATTCATTTCACCTAGAAATTGAAATGACCCGTACCAGAGGAAAACAAAACAAAACAAAAACAAAAAACAACTAACTCAGAGAAACTCTTTCTTTGTAATTTTTTAAAATAAAAGTTTTACCAAGACCATTAATTCCATGTTGGAGCTTAAACACTAAGAAAAAGTTTAGGCTCACATTCCTGTTTGTTGAAGAGATATGACACTATTATTCTTATTCTTACTACTACTACTACTACTACTACTATTATTGCTACTATTATTGTTATTAAATGTTTTTTCAGCAGCAATTGAGTTGTTCAACCTGCTTTCAAAATGCTGGCATTTAGATAACTGACATTTTAAAGTATGAACTATTTAGACAATATTCTAGACATGCTTTAAAATTCTGATAAGAATCAAAGAAATAGCATATTATAAATTCCCATGGTTTTGCACAGCTAAGAGAAGAGAGAGATTCCAGCTGTGAAATAGGTACTGTTCTAGTAAAACAGGTATTTTCTCCACTGCGAATCATTATATGTAGTTCGACCTTCTACTGCAACAGTGGATTCCTAACACAGCCAGCCATTTACACTAATGGCTGGTGACTTAAAATAAAGATCAAGAGTGCGCAGTGTGTTCTTTTCCTTTCTTCAGATAAGAAATGATCAAATACAGAGAAGCCAAACTCCTTTGTTTAGTGCAGTCAGTAGTTCACATTTGCTTTTTCTGTAATGGAAACCAAATTAATACATCACATATCTTTCCTTCTGATAATTATTGCATATGTTCAGAATGTTACCCTTGAATAACTTCCATATTGAAAATACCAATTGCAATCTGACAGCTTGTTTAACTAAACACAATTGGCGTTTGGCTGGAAGTCTGATTTGTAAATGGCACTGTAATGAGAGATTTGCAGGGCAGCTTTTGGGTTATTTCATTTTAGGCTTAATTTTGAAACGACTGATTGAAGATGAGGATTTGCATGGTCCTTAATCACAACTAATGTGCTGAATAAAGACTTTTATTTCGCCTTTCCTACTTTACAAGTGACAGGGAAGTATTTTTTTTTATGTTCATTTGGAGTAAAATCTGCAGAAGTAACTGGTTCAGGAATATGAGTTTCATATTTTTACTTATCTGATAGATTGTTTTCCGGTAGGCAAATAGAATATTTTCTTGCATGAAAGCAGAAAGGAGTTATTTTTTTTAATTTTTTTTTTTTTAAGGTCAAATTCAAAATAGTTAAATTAATTGAAAGATACTCCTTGGTTGCTCTGCTGTAAGGAAAAAAACCCACCCTATGACCACTTCTTTCTGTGTAGGAAACTCAACTCAGTGCCACTGCTTTTATGTTTTACACCAAGCTGAGTTCTCTTTCACAAGACATTCTACCAAGGTCAATGGATTCTTGCAAGACAATATTACAATCTGTTCCCTTTATGACTCAGTCATGATAAACCGTTCCAGGAAAGTGTAAAAAGACAAGACAGTACAAGAAGTCTTTGTGATCTCTGCTTCCCACTATACTGTTCAAATACACTAGAACAACAGTATCGAGTTAACTTGAGAAGGAACAGGATTCCTGCACTTGGGCTGCCTCTGCACTCCACATGTCTACAGGACCAAGAATTTAATAATCTTCTTAGCACTGGACATTAATTTTGAGAGTTCAGTTACTTTAATGACACAGTCATCTTTTGGCTATGGCACTTTAACACACGATTTGCTTGTGGGGTTTTTTTCGCTCCGGGTTTCAGTCAGGCCTTCACATACTGCAGGTCTTCTTTACTGCTGCCTCTGCAGATGAGTGAGAAACTTTGTTTTTCTGCAGCGCTTGAAACATAAACTACCATATGAAGCAAAAGCTTTTGCTAATTCTGTTTGCAGTCAGCTGTGACTTCAGAAAGGTAGATCTATTTTTTACAAAACATGTGTTTGTAATATTTATAAATATTATTTCCTACTTACTTATGTATTTATTTATAATGCTCCCGTGGCCTTCTAGCTGATGATTAAAAAAAAAGAAAGTGTAAACTTTGATCATGTTGGGCTAACAAATGCAGAAAGAAGCCTGAAGAATGCCTGAAGCAAGCACTTATTTACTGGATGTCTCTCACTAAGAAAATAAATGTTTAAATTTAATTGTGGGTAGTTTACTTCCAGACGAAGCAGGTAAAATCAAATTTTAACATAAATATCATTTGACCTTCTTTTGATTTTTCATCTTTTTCTTAGGCTATGAGCCAACGTAACCAATGAGACTTTGGGAAGACCTTGAACAAAATTCAGACATAACAGTGCAATCAATGTCACTACTTCTAATGAGCCAAATTTCCCTTCCACGAGCAGAGTGGTACAAGGACTTTAACTACTTTTCCTTTGTGTATTGATTGTCACTTACAGGCTGCTGAATCACCGAGAGCAGCATGGGAGGCCTCCTTGGGTCACAGGATGCTTAGTCAAGAGGACTAGAGCCCCCCGGCGAGAGCAGCCAGCTGGCCCCCCCAGCCACAGCAGGACCTGCCGCCGCAGTCGCCGCTGCTCCGCCTCGCTTCCCAGCCCCTGGAATCCGTTCCGCCGCGGATTACGTGGAAGACGAGGCACTAAGAACCACATTTCTGGAAATCGGGGAAGACGGGTTAATACTAAGTAGGAAAGTATTTTACAGATGGTCCTGGATCATACTAGAGGTGTATTTAGATCTAGTTTATAAATAACAAATGGCTAATACATGATTTACTCTCAGATCACTAGCAGGAGAGCCTCACAGAACCCCAAAATTCGATACGTTGCTTTGATCATTGCCTGTAAGTATCCCACATAAATTTTTCTAGAGGGTCTGCAGCCATTTGTGCCCCATGGTACTGACACGCTTCCTACTAATAATTCATTACATTCTTATAAGCTTCATATAATGGAAGTACAGTGGAAGATATAACTGAAATTTAGAAAGAAGAAAATCAATAAGCACTTTAGCCATTTTAAAACATTTTCAAAAGTGGGACTGTAAAGACATTGCAAGTTTAACTTTAAATCTATTCACCAGAAAGTCACTTATTTTGTGTACTTGTAAATGTCTTATTTTATATTAGTCTAAGGAGGAAAATACACTATATCCCTGTTACGTACAGTTGACCAAATACTCAATGCTCTAATTCTTTTTTGAAAAGCATTATTGAAAAGTAAAATATAAAGATCTCCATATTAATATATTGTCTTCTTCTAGTCAGGTAATGGATTAAGTGCATAAAATTGATTTCAACTCACCTATAGTGAATGGCTCCATGAATGTAATACATTTACGTACATCCAAAATATAATGTCAGCAGTTAGGAAACATTTAGTAAATACGGATTCTTTTATTGCATACCTATGTAAAATATGAACTAAATTCCTTAAACAATTTACATGAACAGTGAAGATTCAAGAAAGGGTTAAAATGTTGATGTAACTCTTTCATTCAAAATTCTGCTCCATGGGATCTTAAGGAATAACTAAAGTCCCAAGCTAAAGGTTCTAGTTAAATAGTTATATTTAACAGCATAAACTACAGTGGAGAGAGCTAAGTACACAGTAGAACTGGAAAAGATTTTATCTTATTTTGGCTTCTGATCTGGAACAGGTAACCTGTGAGATTAGCTTCTCCCCTCAGGGAAAGTGAAGATTCACATTATGGTTCTTTATGTGGTCCTCATCACCATATTACTCAGGTACTTCATCTGAAAAAAGGTCAAAGCTTTCCTTTTCCTAGACAAGTAAAAGTTTTTAGTGTATTTCTCAAGCATAGAAATAATGTCACAATCTCAGAGGCCAAATGTGGCATTTTTCCACCCACTAGAAAAATGTCTTTAAAAGGTATGGCTTTTTGAAACAGAATTTAACAGTAACCCTTTGTTGCTTATTAAAATGGCAAGATGCTAAATTTCCTTTATTTAACAGAATGCAGAAAGGCAGTATTATCATTCGCTACTGAATACTTTGTTTTAAAATTCACTTATCTTCTGCTCGATGTTCCCTGCACTGCTATCACTATAAAAAAGGAAATACTACCCTTTTAAGAGGAAAATACTCTCCCATTTTCCTTACAACCTGCACAGGAATTAATTTCACACAGAATAAGCAGAGACTCTGAATTGAAAACCATCTTTTTTCATAATCTATTTAAAATCTTGATTTTCTTTATTGAGAAGTTATTGGCCAATGTATTTTTCTTAATTTAGACAATTAAACTTTTAAACTGAGGGTCTTTGATACACTTTTCTGTTTGGAATATATATTTTTATCTCCCAGCCCACAGCTGTGGAACTCTGTGTTTCCTTTTTCTCTATATACACTTTAGGAAAACTCATCATTTAAATAATCCATTTTGACTCTTAACCATTTCACTCAAAACCAAAGCTAACAGCATCTTAAAGCTCCAAATTCTTGAAAGTAATGTTAATCATCACATGTATTCTCAATCGGTGTAGCTTGGTGCATCCTGTTAGTTAGCACTGTAAGAGATAAGAACCATCCATATTTAGCATGTTTGCAATACAAATGATCAAAAACAAAGGGCTCACAAAATATGACAAGGGGTTTTAAGAGGTATCAAATCTATACCTCTTCATCTGCTTGAATGATTGTTGATGGATCAACAAGTTCTTAAAAATTTCTAGTGAGGGAAAGTCCATAATACATGTAGGCAATCTATTACGGGTTTTAAAAATAGCTTATGTTTTTCCTAATCTGTAACTAAAGTCTCATGTGATGCAATTTATATCCATTACTTCCACATCACTCCACTGTGGGCATGCAAACCAGCTTATTTTATCTTTGGTCTTTGCAACTATATTCTTGTGTATTTGAAGAAGGCTATAACTTCCCTCCACTGAAGTAAACAATCCAAATGTTTTCAGGCTGTTCTTGTAAATCACATTTTCTAACCCTGACTCTTCCCAGCTGATCCACACATTAGAGACAGAGTATACACTATAATTTAACATGTTCAGGTAGAGAAGAGACATTACCTTTACAAACACCACGTAATTGTACATCCCAACATAATATTTGTCTTTTTCAGAACAGCAGGCTAGTTCAACAGTAGTTCACTATAGTTCACTTGGTTTCATAATCCCAAAATACTGCTCTGGAGAACTGCAGCCTACCCTCATGCTGTTCTTCCAGTTTGTGAAATCATTTGTTCCCATCTAAGTGTAGACTTAGGTCTTTGACTTCATTAAACACTGTTCCTTTTTTTCATACCAGTTTTCCAGTTTCTCAAAATGATTGGAATTCTAATCCAGTCCTCCTGCAATTGCAGTTTCCCCAAATCTGGGGCTATATACAGATGTAATAAATATTAAAATTCTGTTCCAACAGCCAGCTTACTCTCAAGAGTACTGAATAGCATTGAATAGTGCTGGATAGAACCCAGGGGAAGGGAATGTCAGTACGCACTTCTAGTTTGAAAAGGATCTGTTGATAACACTTTCTGAGTACAGTTTGGCATCCATCAATTCTAGATTAGTTACATAATTTGTCCAGGATTCACTCTGGGAAATTTTTAAGGTGCTATGATATGAATCCAATTAACAATAAATGTTTCTTCATTCATTGGCAGTCTAACCGATTTTTTTCATCTGTGTGTATTTTTTCTTCCTGTCTGATGGGTTGTGTTTTAGGTTTTGCAATGAAGTAGTCCTGAATTGAAGCAGTTTCTTATTTGTATGTGGTATAAGAGTATGAACATATTCCTTTGGTCATAGGGACCTTTTTTTTGTTGTTCAATATCCATATTTCTATAGATTAAATATAATCTCCTTTGTAAACTTTTTGGCAAAATTAAAAAGTGCCAATAACTTTTTAAAAATATTCCACTACACTGGAATTATTACACTTTCAATACTTTAAGTAATGAAAAATAAAGCACAGACTTACATATTCCTCTCACCCCATTACAGGAAATTATATAAATGACAAAGTAACCTCACTGAATTAGGAACACGGGTCCTAATAAAAGAAGAAACTTAGGGATCATTTTAGCAACTAAAGGGTTGGGGGAAAAAAGAGTAATAAATAATTATCTAACATAAAGTGAATTATAGAGTATCATTCTGTAATTGAAATATCACGTCAGAGTGCTAACTCTGAGTACTACTTGCAAAGTATTCCTCATGGCAAAAAAATCATTCTAAAGCAAATAGCAAATATTTATAATATTGTGTATTTCACAGTGGTACAGTGCTAAATTAAAATTATAGAAACTTTAATTATCATCAAATTTAAATAAAAAATATTAATTCAAGAACATATACTACCATACCTTTATTTTCCTCGTTTTTCCTTTTCTTTTCTTCTCTTTTCTTCTCACTAGAATTTTAATTTCCATGGTATTTTGCTCGAACAAGAAAATAAGCACAGTTTTTGTGAGAAAAACAATTATTTGGAAATTCCTTGAAGTTTAATTTAGGAAACCAGCAAACTTAAATCTATGTACTATGTAAATTACAATATACTCTCACTGCACACATCCAAAATATCAGGAAGGAAAGTTTCAAAGGAAATGTCCTCTGTCAATAGAAGGAGCAGATCTGAGAGGAAACATGAGGAAGGAAAGACAGCAGCAGAAGGATCTTCTTATAGTGGTGACCACAGGTCAACAGCCCTAGTTCAGCCCATCTGCTTTGCCAAGAGCACTTCACTCTGCGTTATTACATCCTACACTCGGTGCAACCGTCAGACAGCTTAGTGATTGACGGAGCTCAATTCATGAACTGAAATGGGCAGATGTTCTCCATTTATTCTGTCTTTTTTCATGGTTTTGTACTTTTATATATTTTCCATTTTCAATAAATGGTCTTGATTGCAAATTATCTTACCCCATGAAACAGAAAAACAGAAGAACAGAGTTAAAAAATATTTCTACAGCTTTCAACAGTTTTGGGCAGTCTTTCAATCACATAAACCAATATTAAAGTAGGGGACACGTGACAATTGCAACACCATTTAGCAGCATGTCTAGTATCGCTGGCAGTGTTCAAGGCCAGGTTGGATGGGGCTTTGAGCAACCTGATCTAGGGAAAGGTGTCCCTGCCCATGGCAGACGGGATTGGACTAGATGATCTTTAGAGAACCCCTTCTGACCCAAACCGTTCTATGATTCTATGACTCTATGATTTTAATATGACATATCCTCATGTGCAGCTGTGTATGAATCACGATATACTTTTGGAGACGCCCTTCATGCACGCTTCCATCTAACACTGCAGTGCTCAAGATATCTCATGTCTTTTGGTGGCCCATGCCAAAACCCCTGATAACAGGTATTGTGCAGTCACCCACTAAGATGCACAATTGCAGCATCTGAAATCCACATTTAACTTTTGGAACTTTTCTCTGGAAGTAATCTTATGTCTTATCACAGCAGTAGTGAGTATACTGGCATCTAAAAGATTTTGGAGGCAGTGTCCTTTGTCTGCCACCTGTCTCCACAGTCTGCTGTGACTCTATATATTCTAAATCAATTAAAAATAATCTCCTGACACTATCTTCATGGTCAGGGTATGGTTTCCTCTATTGCTGCGAGGGACTGCTAGAATCCAAAAGAAACTTTGTGATTGGGACTGAAGAAGAAAGTGAGATTCAACCGTCTTACCCTTGGTACTATCTACCCAACGTACACATGTAAGAACCAATGTTTTGCCCCTAATATTATTTTAGCCCAGAAGGACTGTAATCATCATCTTAGAAATTCAATCACTTGCTGTGTTCAGTGAAAAATGTGGTTTCGGTACTATACATTCCTAACAATACAATATACCTCAACTTCTTGTACCTCAACTGCCAAAATGGTATTCTTCCTGTTGAATTCTTCTTTGCTTTGTCTTGTGAAATCTCCTTGTTCTTAAAATGAACGTGATAATTTCCATAGGAATTACAAGCCTGTGTGTGTCAAAGTTAGAGTTTTGGAGGTCAGCCTTCACAGGGTGAAAGGAGGTTTAAGTGAAACTCACTCATTTTGCAATGACTTTCTTTTTTAAGCCCCCTCTCCTGGCAAGCACAGGGCTGCTTCACAGTCACTTTGCTGGGTTCTACACTGAGGTTCTGGAGTCATAGAAAGGAGAGCAGAAACTGCTGACAGTTTTTAATAAAACACAGTAATCAGAGAATTGTCATATTTATTGATTGATTTATGCCATTTTTTAATCACAACAGAATGAATTTTACTTATCCTGAAACTACCTGTAAACTGAGGTCCATTTAAACAGACAGGGTTTTTATGTTTTGTCTGTGTTACATATCCCAGGAGATGCCCAAGTTGCAGGGTCCTCAGTGGAACTGTTATTTACTCTCCTTACAGCTGTCACAGGTTGCACAAAAACCTATTTTTTTCCTTCCTGTAATACTAAACTGTCCTTAGAGTTAAAAAAGCCAAACCAAACCAAACCAAACCAAACAAACCGACGCAGACGTGACACCTCCCAGGTGGCTGTTACATTTACAACGTCTGTTATTTTATCTGAACACAATTTGGGTCAGGACTTTGAACAAGTTTTTCTACACTTAGCATACCCATTACCGATACTATGCCTTTTTTATACCCATCACTTACCAAATTACATATTCTAAAGAGAGAATCCTCAGTGATTGCAGATACAGAACTTGGTTGAAAACACAGAAGTGAGTGCTGAGCCTCTAGGACAAAGAATTACTCTCCAGAGTACTGGCTGAGATGTTTAGTCCCTGATCTCCGGTCTCTGATCCAAAGGACATGTTATTTACTATCTAGGTCATATGACTCGCCAATAGAGCTGTTACCCTACAATACCCCATAGTTAGATGATGAAAGTAGAGTAGGAAAGTTTCACGTTCAAAGAAAATTATTATATGAATGAAAAAATAAATTATTTCACAAATGAACTTTTGGTTCACTAAATGGAAATGTTTTTCAGGAATAACAGAAAAGCTAGGACAATTAGATAACTCTTCTAGAAAAGTGAAATTTGGAATTGTACCATTGCACAGAATAATGAAAAGATTGTGATTTATGTTCAATCGTAAAACTTTTTTTGCTGTTGTTATTATGCATATCTATGCATGTTTATGTTAAAAATGTATCTGTTTAAAACCTCAGACAAAGCTTACATGAATGGTCCTAATTCTGGCCTTGAACAGGAAGAATCACTGTTGCAGGAAATGGATCTGCTGAAAGTGAAAGTGATATCAGTGTGATACATCAAGAAAATAGCTTCCTATCTCTATATAATTCAACTGTATAACATTTTTCTTTTTTTCCCTTATTTTTGTTTCTTCCCCCTGCCCCCCAGTATTGCAGATGGCATAGTAAACTTTGTTTGTACTATACATGCTCTTCAAGCAGATATGATTGTGAATTAAAAATAAATTTTTTGCTCAGAAAATATGGAAGCCATAACAGGGAATCAGTTAATCTAGAGCTGTGTTCTGTCTCTCTCACACCGAGGAGAGTCTACTGAGGACTTGAATCAGCCACGTGCAATTCTCCGCACCCGTGTAGAGTGACATGCTCTCCCTGTCTTCTGAATAAGAAACAAAGCCTTTGTTATGATTGGAGACAGTCAAAAATCAAATACATGCTTCTCAGTATATTCTGAGTAAACTGTAAGACCATGGTTGATCTTGTCAAAATGAGATTCATCTACTTATTTGGCAAACCTGAACATTTTCCTAATTTGAAGGTTAGTTTCCTAGTTTAACCATTAATTGTACTGTTGCAATTTTTATTCTTACTGAGCTTTTTCATGTTACCTGCCTCTTAGCTAATGTGGTATTATCCCTCTATCAATAACAATATCATTTTTATTCTTTACCATAGTCATTGCTGGATCATTTACACTTCAGATATGTCCTTTTTATTACAGTTTCTACAGTTTTGGAATGGATGTCTGACCCTCTTGCACAGCAGTGGCAAATGTCAGGATCTTTAGCTGTTTGCTGTTTCCAATTTACTGTTTGGCTTTTGATGTGGCACGTACTTTATGGACATTGCCCTCTTGGCTTGTCCCTGAATAAAATTCTTCGTATCTTAAGTCGCAGTTTCCATAGACACTGCAATTTCAACACCATTTTTAGATGGCAAGTGTGCTTTAGTCAGAAACTACTTTAGTACACTTTGAGTATGGTTTTACATACTAATCTGTCTTTCAGGGCTCTGTTCAATCCATCTGCAAACTGACAATATCCTGACCTTTCCTTTTTTTCCTTTTCCTTTTCCTTTTCCTTTTCCTTTTCCTTTTCCTTTTCCTTTTCCTTTTTCTTTTTTCTTTTTTCTTTTTTTCTTTTTTCTTTTTTTCTTTTTCTTTTTTTTTTTTCTTCTGTATGGAAAGGAATAATTTTGTGTTCACAGTGATCCTCTTAAAAAATCAGAACCTTTTGCTATAAATTTTTCTGATGATAAGCACTGCTACACAATTCTTCTTCTTTTTGTACTAGTGTTGTGACTCTTGTTTTCTGTGAGGCTCCTGATGCACACAGTGACCTATTTTACTTGTTACCATTGCTATCAGTAGAAGTGGAATTTATTCATATTTTGCTGTATTGTTAACTTAGAAGTACTGCTCCAGCATCTTCAGTGTAAGGAATGCAGGCTAATCCCCAAATGTATTGTCAAAAAACATCAGTATTTCCTGAACTGAATCAAGTGTCTGGCTATTTGACTGGAGAGCAAACTGATCTGAAACAATCTAAGTCTGGCCTAGAAACATTAATGCAGTCCTGGAGTCCTAATAGTACTGTCTATTTTCCATTACCATTCAGAATCAATTGCCTTGCAGAGCTATCTCCTGAAAAAACCCTGAAATTCTAAAGCTACACAACAAAAATCTTAGTCTACTTTTACGGTACTCAGTAGAATATAAAGCAGGAGTAGGAGGCTTGCTAGCTGGATTAGTGCCCAGAAACATGCACTGTTTAATGGGTAGATTATTGTAGGAAAAACAATTTCTACACTGTAGAACAATGGGGTTTTATTCTTTAGATTATTTTCTTGCAAAAATGTGTGTACAAGTATTTGTAAATGTAGCAGATTAAAATATTTTATATTCACTGGTATGACAAATATGAATCCTTAGAAGCAAATATATATTTCACCTTTACTTTTTCTATTTATCAAGCTATTGTCTTTTTTTTTTTTTTTCCTTAGAAATGGTATACTACAAATTCAACATGTAATCTCTAACTTGGCTTGTAGTTGCTGGAACTGATAATCAAATGAAAAGATTTTACAACTACCTGTAAAACACCAAACATTTCAAAACACGCTAGCTTTTCTACATCTATGTGTGACTAACCTAGATAAAATGTTGAAAGGAGAAAGAGTTAAAATAAACAGAATATGAATGGGGAAGTTACATGCTCTAATTGAAGTGTTGTATGAAAGCATTACGCTTTAGGCTGGACAGAAGGGGCAATAAAGTCATGTAAAGTAAGTGTGCCTTTGACCATCTCTTCCTTCTTTCTTTGTTCATATTTTCTTTAGCTGTCCAGCAAGCATCGGCAGTTGCTCTAGTCTAAAGAATAGACTTGAATAAAGAACAGTAATAGGTTGAATTAGAACTGCAAGTTAGATATATTATTTCAGACAATACTTTTTTCTGGGAAAAGAAGATCTATTTTTTTCAGAAACGTCTTGCAACTAAGTGTTGAATTCACAGAATAATTTATTCTGAAAAAAAAAAAAAAAAGGAATAAAGGCAGTCAGGATAAAGTTGAAAATAATGACCAGAAAAGAAAAACCTCTACTTTCATCCAGCAGGTCAGGAGTTAAAACCTACACACTAAAGGTAAAGGCCCTGCCTTTAATTCTCTCTCCTTTCTGAGAAGAATTGGCTCGCTTCTACAGTCATATAGCTTCTACATTTGACTAGAGAGAACTCCTCAGTTCCACGCGAACACGGCTTCTCTTTGCGTAAGACAGCGGTGCGGGAAGTGGAGGACTATCGCCTCTCCCTCCAGCTCAGAACGTCACCCTAAAGACACACGAAGACATAACTTACGGTACCTACGTAAGCATTTGGTCAGTGTCGAGCAACATCAGCTGGGGGACACAGATTTATCTTCCTCAGCAGAGTAAGCTCACAGTTCGGAGGTTAGTGAGGCGAGACAGCCAAAACTTGAGAAAAGAAAGTTCCATCCTTCATTGCAAAATTGTAATCAAAAGCATACAGCACCTTAAATTTAATCCGTTTTATTACTCCGATGCTGATTTTTGTACTTTCAGGTACCTGCAGTCCCTACAAAATACGTGCGGAAAATTACTCCCAGTTTTGGTGCTCTGCCACGTTCTAAGGCAAGACACAGGGAAGGTCAGACGCTGTGTCAGACTAGCAGTTGGGAGGGTTGGGTCCGCGGAAGAGGTCAGCACAGCCAGCTACCGGGGCGATCCGGTGGGCACTGGCGAGGACGTGGGACTAATGTGAATTTTTGCCTTCACTAGAGATTACTTCGAGTGTGAGAGAGGTGTCTCAGAGCCTACAGTTACCTCGCCCACTCTGTACCAGAACTTGAAGTGCAATTCCAGTCATTAAACGCAAACTTCCAAGTTTAAATGCAAAGCACACGGTGAAAAATTTCCAGAACCTTATGACACTGGAATGGTGGTTTTCAGGATGTAGTAAGTAAAACCTAAATCCTTTATTGGCATTTTAACAGACTGATTTCTATCATCTTTTAATGATTTAATTCATCCAGATCTCTTTTTAAAGGTACTTTCCTGAAACCAGAAAAATCAGCTAAGAATTTAGAGTCTAAGGAGCTGTAAGAATGACTTTTTTTGGTATGTTTTATAACTTTTTAAGTAAAATTTTGGGAAAAAGCTTTCTTAAAATGAGAAAAGTTTACTTTATATCACATTTAAACTTAGAAGGTATTGCAAAGATGAGTTATACAGCATGGGGCTGCAAGTCATATAGCACATTCATCATTAGGAAACTAGATGTCATTAGTTCTGCTGGTATCAGAATAATTTCTCTGTGTAGGTCATTCACAATTCTATCCTCATATCGTTAACTGATATAATTTGATATATATAATCTGTGTAACAATTTTCACTATATATATATTCATATATATATATACTATATATATATATACTTTATATATATACTATATATATATATACACTATA
>JAOBAS010006681.1:0-19112 GCA_025311575.1 Elanoides forficatus | reverse complement strand
CCTCCGGCTTCGCTTCTGCCGGGGGCGAGGAGGCGTCCGTCTCCTCCGGACCCCACGGCGTGGGGCTGCTCGGGACCCTGTGGTGGGGGTCCCCTTGGCGCCGCACGATGTGGCTGTCCCTGGGTCCCCACGACATGGGTCTCCTTGGTGCCCTGTGGCTTGGGTCCCCGTGACTGCGGCGTCGCCTCGCAGGCGGCTGGTTTTGTAAGGTGCTTGGGACCACGCTTGGGACAGAGAATCAAAGTGTATCAGATGCGGGCTTCTCTTGAGGAGAAAAGGAATGTGCTCACTTTTGGTGAATATTGAAGTTCCGTGTCTTTTGGTACTCGTGTGTACTTTGGTGAGAAAATGACTCTTAACAGGGTTTCCTTTTGGAGCAACACAGGGGCCTACCATAGCACAGTATCTCCTTTCCTGTCGTGTTTCACTCCCCCCTCCCCGCCCCGTATTTCAATCAGAAATGCTTTCCCAGCTGCTCCAGGAGTGGAGGAGATTCCAGTGTGCCCAGACACTGAGCTGAACAAAAGTCCCTCTTCAAGGCCTCCTCGACACCCTGTGGGACAGGGAATTAATTCCCACTGCAGATGACCCCACACAGCCAAAAGGTGGAAACTACCCTTTGCCAGGGACTGTCCAGGGACAAACTCCTCCTGCCACGGGTCATGCAGGCCTGATGAGCAGCACGAGGGGCCACGGCTGAGGCCTGAGTGGGCAGGTCTCCTTCAGCTGTGACTGTGCTGCATGACACGGCATCCTATCCCGTGATGGGCAGTGCTACTGGGAGGTAAAGTCCACTTCCTTCTTCCCCACAATAAATCAATGTTAGCGCTAATGTGGGATACAGGCATTATTTTCCATGGTGAAACACTGCCTCTGTTTCCTTGTAAAATGGACCATACATCCCTGACAGTTAAAAGAGCCGCCAATGTACAAAGCTCTCATATTTCATACCAGTTTAAAAGGTCTCTGGTTTTGGTTCATTTCAGTGGGACTTTTCGTAATTGCTGTAGTGGTGATGCGTTTCTTATTGGCACTGCCTACATGTTAGAAAAAAGAGAGGAATTTAGAAAACCTAATTCTTGGACATGTTCTGATGGCACAGTTCTTTTCCTATCAACATCCAAATGTGAACAGAGCATAATCTGCAGGAAGTAGCTTTTGGAAAATCATTATTGGACTATGAACTGGTTTTTAAGGAGAAGTCTCATCTTAAATTGTTGAAAAAATCATCAATATTGCATGGCTTTAAAATATACATGAGCAATTGTACTGGACCTGGCTGGAATGCAATTAACTTTCTTCATAGCAGCCAATGTGGTGCTGTGTCTTGGACTTTGGCTAAAACAATATCGACAGCACACTAATAATTTGTCTATTCCTGGACACTGCTTGCACAACATTGAGGCTTTCTCCATTTCCCTCTCTGCCCCTGTTCCCAGGGTGTAAACTGGAGGTGGACAAGAAGTTGGGAAGCAACAGAGCTGGGACAGCTGCCCTCAACTGACCAAAGGGATATTGCATACCATACTCAGCAATCAAAACCGGGCGTAGATGAAGAAGGGTGGAGGAGCGGGGCTGTCATCCAAGGTGGCCACTGCTCAGAGACTTCCTGGGCAACTCTCTGCTTGTGGGAGGTGGTCAGTGACCACCTGTGCGTCACTTGGTTGTTGGGGTTTTTTTTTCCTTTCCTTCACCTATTAAAATGTCTTTGTCTTAATACATGACTTTTCTTGCTTTTGATCTTCCTATTCTGTCCTCAGTCCTGCTTGGGAGGGGGGCTTGAGCAATCGGCTGAGTGGGTGCTGGGTTGCCAGCCTGGGTCAGCCCGTAGCAGCAGTAGGGGGGAAATCCAGTAAGAGAAGTAAGTATTTTTTTATACTGTCCACAGTTTATTTTTTCTTTCATTTCATGTGAGATTTAGTACAAATAATTGTGTTACCAAGTTCTGCTATACTGATTTTTGGTAAGGGATTCACAACGTGTTATATGTAATGTTATGTATTATCATATCTTAACATATACATTACCATTCTGAAGTTTTTCTGTGATGTGTGCTAACTCTATAGGATGCCAGTAATCGGTAAAATAAAATAATTCCTCTTTTTGTCTGGCAAAATTTGATCAGAGTATATCTGGGGTTTCTGGAAAAATTCAGTAAATTTGTGAAATCTCCTGCTCAATATGAATACATACAGTAGAAACCAATAGTTTGTACATAGCCTCCCACTAGTTGTGCTGTATAATAACTGCAATAATTAACTTTGCAATCCTCTGTACTTCTGGGGGGCATCTGAGGGACTTTCAATGCTTTCATTATTACAAGACGATATGAAAGACCTCTGCTTTCAGGAGGCATGACAGTTTACTTGAGGCCAGGGTACATCTATTGTGGTGGGAGGTTTACAACTACATGACCTTGTGCCCTGCCAATCAATGCTAGTAGAAGAGGAGAGAGATGAAAACTGGGTGAAGTGCCATGTCTTTCTCATAAAACTTCAACCCTGAAGTTGGACTTGTCTTTTACTGTAGACAAAGTCCAGATTTCTCTCAATATAAAAACCTGAATAATTTCTCACATACCATGACACTGTTACAGTCATCAGCTGCTCTGGTGGTTCCACATGTGATCTGCCATTTTCTTCTGCATAGTGAAAGCAGTCACTCCTTGGACTCACAGAACCTAACAGGTGGGAACAGAGGGGTATTGCTGTTAGTAATGATGAAATTTACACCACTGGTTTGTTTCAAATCTATTTTTTATCCTATCATGAATCATGATAGAATTGATTAAATGATTTAAAAGAATATTCCCAAATCTGTTTCCTTTACTACACTCATTGTAGAATCAACATAGTTTATAGAAAGTAATTATGTAACTTAGCCTCTCCAAACTTCAGGAATTTGGAATTATGAAGTGTCTATTCTGTTGCCTTCCCACTACCTGTCTTCATTGTTACAGGGAATAGATGGTTAACAGAAAGTACAAATAGGTATGTTGAAATAGACCTTTCTTCAGCTAAGGTACCATACTGAAGCATTATTACTTATTTCATTCTCCAGAAGGAATTTTTTAGGTTGGTTTGTGGCTTACAGGTGTAGTGGTATTTGCAGATGTACTTTTGCATATGTAGTTTGCTCTGGTGGAATTCTGCTTCAGCACGAAGGGTACTGCTGCAGCTTACTCTCAAGGTAATTACAGGCTGAAGCTGAGCATTTTTTAAAATGCCATCTCTGTTTCCATAGTAGGGAATGCTGTAAGATAAGCTGATGCTTTGTTGTCTGATTGAATGTTAAATTCTCTAAAATACGTAGCAACAAAATATACACCACCACAGGCAGACAATCTCGTTTGAGGTTCAGGTTCTTGATACTTGACCATACCTACAGCTAAAAGTCAAGGGTCTCTATGATAGAAGCAATTACAGTCAGTAAGATGGAACTCTACATCTATACAAAGAGAAGAATGCAGAAGTGACTCATTTTGCCTAAGGAATATAAAATTTCTGCACAGTTCATTGATTTCAGTCATGGTTTGAAAAAAAAATATGCTATTTGGGAGTTATTTATTATCTACTTCATTTGATGGAAGTGGTGATTCAGTATTAGCACAATAGCAGTAAACAACATTTAGTGAAAATCAAAAGCCAATAGCCTGAAAGCAGTGTTGTGACACAGAAGCAAATGTCCTGTATTACAGTTAAAAAGAACTGAGCTGGATCAGAAGCTTCAGAAAGTAAGGACCATAATCTCATATCCTTTGGCCTCTTTCTGTTTTCCAAGGAGTAGCAAAGACCCGTATTTTACATGAACCAGGCCTGAAGATATTTCATACGTTGTAAATACCAGCTATTTGTGTTTCCCTAAGGATTTCGCTTACTTACAGCTGAATTTAAGTGGAAAATGGTAGTGGCAATCTCTAGGGAAAACTGAGTACGATTACACAGAAATAAGCTGGGGGAGATGTGCAACAAAGTAATTGACCTGCCTGCTCATTGTGAGAAACTATAAATTATGACTATTTTAGTTATATACTAATTTACTGCTTTGACTAGAAATGTCAGTAGTAATATTCTTTGCCATATGAAGTGAAGAGTAATAATTAGAAAATTCAGGGCCGTCAGGGTATGTTCTCTATCAACTCACACTAAATGTAATGATATCTGCATTATTTTATGTCCATATAACTAGCAATTTAAATACCATAATTTTGTATGCAATAGCCACATTTCTCACCCTTCCCCTCTATTTTTACCTTAAAACAAAAAAACGAATCACACTCATTATGTATGTCTCTTGTAAAACTGTTGGCAGTTTTGCTCACTAGTGAGTACTCTCAGGATATATTCATTACACACGGAAGGTCATGATGTGACAAGGTATGATATCCATTTTTAAATTTATGTGGGACAATGCAGCTAAGATTGTAGATTAGCTGAGGAAAGACGTTTTCTAAACTTACTTGACTTTCCAAAGTACGTAGTTACGTTAAAGTGAAGGTGTAGGCTTGGGACAGTCTGGTCTTTGTGACTTCATATACCACATGCCCATGGCTAGTTGTCAGTTCTAGCTTTTGTTTTTATACCAATGGTGTGTCTGTTTAAACCAGTATTAAAGAATTGTGCATCGTTTGAGAACAATGACTGAAAGAAGTAAAAGCATGTACAATAGCAAGTTATGATAGGACAAAAAGCAGGGCTTTTTTTAAAGTAAATTGTTCTTTAAAATAATGGCCTAATTGTAGCACAGAAAATAGTCAAGGTGGGTAACAAGGAGCTGATAATCAGATTTTTAAGAAGTCTTGAGCAAAACTTTTAAGAAGAATTTATTAGCAAAAGAATGGGTAAGCTCTGCTTTGGATGAGAACCAGCATAAAGGTTAAAAAAAAAAAAAAGGAATACATAATCACCTTTTAACTGTCAGAAGATTGAGTAACTACGGGAGAAGATTCTGTTTCAGCACCATTTCCAGAAGAATTTCAGTCTATAAAATGCTGGATCTGTAGCCTTCTGAGAGCCATCTTGGATTGTCTCAATCAGCAAACAAGAGCAGTGTTGGAAGCCAGTATGTCAGAGCTGAGGATTGTGTTGGTGTAAAGTCATACCATCTATGGAAGCCTTCTCTTCATCACTGGTTGTGTACATGCTAGAGCATAGAGAGCACGTTTTCTTGGTCCTGTTCCATTTGGGTTTCCCCGTGATTGAGGGATCAGTTAATGGATGGGGTAATCCACCTTTCCACCTCTTGTATACTGTAAAGATTAGTGCCTAGATAAGCATTCCTGTGCGGCCATCCTAGGAATGTAAGAGCAGAGCACTACTGGATGGAAACATACAGTTAAGGGGGACTGCATTGGGTGAGATATGGGGTATTATTAGCGGTCATGACTCCTGGTCATATGCATTGGTATTTAAGCATCTAAAATGTCATTCCAAGACTATTATATATTCATGTGGATAATAAAAGCAGCCACACTTATGCGGAACCTAGGACATCAGTGAATAGAGACAAATGGACAAAAACTACAAATCCTTAAGAGTATGTAGAAATGGAAATAGAATAAAAGGTTCCCAGTGTAAGCCTTCTAGTGGCACACAAAACTCCTGATTTTTTATTTTCAGCTGAAACATGCTGGGACCTAGTATAACCTGTAAATAGTACAAAGTACTTAAATAGTATTACTTATGTATTTATATACATACTTACAAATAGTGTGAAGATAATTCACTATGAGCCAAGCTTATGGGACTTTTCTACAATATTTCTCCCAAATTACATGCTCCAGGGAGACTTAATAATTGGATGTCTCATATCATGTCTTCGTTAATGAGCCCTTCTTTAATCACAAGGATTGGGGAGCAGACATGAGAGAGAGACTGCAGGAGTCAGCTTGGATCCAGCTATAGTTTTAATCTGTAACATTTGTCAGCCGTTTCCTACAGAGCCAGTCTCTATCTTTGCACTGTGGTCTAGGAGGACCCTATATTTGCTTAGATGCAGTGCTGCCGCAGTCTGCATCTGTGCGTTTATGCTTAACCTATTAAACCCTTCTAGAAACTGGATTAGCTGTCATCCATAGTGCTCAGACCTAATAATCTAAGCTGACCTACATTGCTTCCTGAGGAAGGAGAAAGAGTGTTCCCAACAGCAAGAAGTACTCCTCTTTGTGAGAACAGGTTGTGAAGACACCCAGTCTGTCTCTTCATGAAGCCAATATGTAATTGTCATAGACTCCGACAGATGCACAAAAGGCAGATGTACTATTTCTGGATTAGTGCTAGCGCTGGAAGAGGTATGATGCACTTCCACATCATTGCACGTGAACTAACTTGTCCTGTCAGATCCGAGAGCTGTCCTTGCATCCCAATCATAGATATTCTTCCAGCCAAACAGCATGGGCACCTCTAACTCAGGATTCACTGCAAATGAATCAGGCTATAACATATTACAAAATATTTTTTATAGTGCAAAATATTAACTATCTGTTCTTATAACCTACTTTCTTGCCTTTACAGTCAGAATAAACACTTCCTTAATATCAGAGTCCTCATGTATAATTTAGTTTTTGTTTGTTTGCTGCTGCAGTGTAGCTGGGGCCTTCATGCTGAAGCAATACACCTGAGATCCTGTAACCCAAGGAATATCTTAAAGTTTCACAAGTAGCACTTTCAGTTTTCCATCATATTTTGTTTTCTGAGACTTGATTTAGCACTGACTTAACTTTTCCATAGCCTGTCTCTGAATAAAAACTACACTAAAGTTAAAAAAAAAAAAAAAAAAAAATCTGAACTCTTTCAAATGCTTTGAACACCACTGTCTTTTCGTGGTGGAATTGATTTGGGAATCCCTCCCTCACTGGATTGCAAGAATGTTAACATGCCTTCCAGTCTGTAGGAGGAGCAGAAGTATGGCTGTTCATATGCCATTTATACTGGTACTCATTTACTAATTTTGGACATACAGTAGGGTTTTACCAGAAAGAAACCGTTCATCTAAAAGCTATAAAAATATGTGTCATCAAGAAGACTGATTTTCTGCCAAAAAGCAGAAGGATTTCACAATCAGAGGTTACTAACCCTGATATTTTAGGCTGTTTTTCTTCTTTTTCTTTAATCCTTACTGTAAGAAAGGTACAAAATAAACCCCAAATTTGGTAGGGTCTAGTAACATGTTTTTCTTTGTATGTGTACATGTATACACACATGCGCATATTTTAAATGTCATTAAAACAATCTTTAATTGTCTATCTTGAACTAAATCTGTTTGAACTCAAACATGCCTTTAAAAACACATTTGCCTTTAGAATTACACAAAGCCATGAGAAAGAATTAAATCAGCATCATAATAGGGTTTTTTTTCCCTCTGTGACATTACAGATAAGGTCCAGCTGGTCTGTGCAAACGTGGAAGAAGCACATGGCCATACAAAACTTTCAGAGCTCTAGGGGACAACCTAGGAGCAACATCCACTTTAAATTAAAAATGAGGCTCCAGAATGCAAGACACTTTAAAAAATGTTTAAAATGAATTATGAATATGGGACAGCTGAAAGATCTCTTTTACCTTTCCTTCAGAATGGGAAAAATTGTCTCAACCAGCTTTCTGTCAAAGGCGACACAAGTGCACATGTAAAATTTTTAACTTCTTGAGAACTGAAACTGCTGGGGATCTCATATCTTTAAAACAGAAAGCAGAAGTTAGCTTGATTTTAATCTTAATTTACATTGGGTTTATACAACAATGACTTCTCTATATGTAGTCGACGTCTTGATTAATGGTGTCAAAATTATCTTTTGTACCTATATGTTGTTTTTAGCCACGTTCATAGTGAAACAAAACTCTTATGAAGCTGCACCGAGAAGCTGAATGACAAGCTTTATATGAAAAGTAACATTTATCTAGATTATTTTTAAAATGTAGACATGATGCTTGAGTCAAATGGAAAAAGCAAGAGTTAAAGAGTAGCACCAGGGGGTCTCAGTCAGACACTGTACTGCAGGCAGCCCTCACTGATGGTGGGAGTAGAAGCAGTTAACTATGTCCAGCAACCTTAACCACACATGAATAATGTCCTTTCAGATGTGTCAAGACCACAGCACTTCTAATAGCATGTGAGTGGTAAAGAACTAAGGCATGCTCTGTGCTAATTATCGAAAGCTTGTTCTTTTGTTGTTAATCTATTTTTTCTTTTTTCTTTTTTTTTATTTTTAAATGTGTGATGCAGCAGGCATAAAAAATTAAAATCAAACAGTTTGGAATTTGGAGCTAGTTAAAGGGACCAGGTTTCTTCACCTTGTCCTGTGTAGCAAAATGGGGTGTTTTTGGTGGGCTGTTGAGCAAAACTCACTTTTCTGTATTTAATATTTTTGAAGTGCAAATCTTGAAGGACCATGTATGAATGCTGTACTTATTATCTTCACACTATATATATATATATTCTTCATTTGTCATATCTGTAAGTCTTATAAGACAAATAAATGGGCTTTCATCTTTTCCAGTAGAGTAAGTGTCAGTGAAAGACCAGCATGGGCTTCTGAACAACTGTGCACTACATTAACACATGGTGCAAGTGTTGCTACTTTTGAACTTCTGTCTCCTTAGTAGCACCATGTGCTGCATTAAACCAACTAAGGAAAATAATTTATTTTGTATTGAATACAATAAAGTACAGAAAAATGTTACAACAAAGCATCAAATCTATTCTTTTTCTTGTACCAAATCAATAAACATCTCATTCAGAAGTTCTGCAAAACAGCATAATGTGAGTGCACAAAATAAGCTTCTGATTTATTTTTTCTATTTATTATTATTATTTATATAACACCATAGAGGTGTATGACATTTCAGGGGTTTATAAGGCAAATCGCCAGTCCTGTGGGTGTAAAACCAAACATGACAAACAACAATGTTGAGGTGTGTGAGCAGGAACAAGGTGAAAATAAAAACTAAAAAGAAAAAAGGTAAGAGACCTTACCTAAGGAAAGAGTATGTAAGAAAATGTAGCTGGTGTGCATTGACATACCTATAAAAATAATACAATAAAAGACCACTGAGGTCACAAAATTAAATAATCGGAGTTAAGAAATGCTCAAATTTAAGGTCATGTGCAGAGTTTTAAGTCATCCTGCTTGACTGCATCTGTCTTCTGAAATTACATGGGCCATAAGCCATCTTTTTCAGGAACCCTGACTCGTGGCATAGACAGGGTAAACTTGCTCTGGCAGTGAATCAGGCTGGGTAGAGATGAATTCTGCTGATGAGATTCCTGTGTTATTTTTAGCAGGACTGGACATTATTTAATGAATGAGAGTTTGCCTATGAAAGTGCAATACCTTATATACATGTAGATGTTTAAAGGACAGTAATTCTGCACTGAGCCTCCTCTGTGGATACTCTCCACCACAGCTGAGAGTGCCTTTCTGTGTGTTAGCTTACCGTACTTTCAGAGAGGAAGGCTCTTCCTCCCATCTCCCTGTCCTCTTCCCTCCCTGTACTGGGAGGGTGGCTGTGACTGCCTGCACAGGGAGGCTGGGAGGACAGCTGATGCCCTGCCAGCCCAGATTATAACTTACTGCACTGCATATTTTGATGGTAGATGGGCATTAAGAGAAAATGAAGTGTTGACGAGTTGCTTACTAAATAACTGCCAGCCCCCTCATGAACTGAATGAAGCAGGGTTCTTGTAGAAAATTAGTTGGTGTTTATACAATTAGTGATTGTGTACTGTACAGCGTACACAAAGGAGTATATTATGGTTACACATGTAACTTCAGTCCTGACTTGTAAGTTTTGGGAGCCTAAATTTGCAACTGTTATACAGAACTTAGGCAGACTCAGATGAGAAAACAAATATCTTTCTCACAAAATACCCCATGCCATATATCAAATCCTGTTTCACTGTACAGAGGTACTAGAATTAATCATTGAATGGCTTAAAATATTTTTTAACATAGGCAAAAAATATCTCTATGCTAGCATTTTGAGGGGAAAAGACAAGCTGTTTCTGAAAAAATTTACATGTGAAATTATCAAAGATTCAATTTTAGGCAGACAATGGAGCATGCAAAAAATCACTTTTAGAGGTCACGGTCTGATGAATTTATAAGCAACTGACATCAGGGCCTTCTGGAAAGGTCATGAACTTCAGCTCTATATAGTGCTACGACTCCATCTACAGCACTTGCTGCCTTCTATTTTTTGTTTATATTCCTGTTTCCCGAAGGCTAAAAATATTCAGAGATGATTTCAGGACTAGGAAATGAGAAAGAGGAAAAGCTAAATAAGTGTTTAGTATTCTTTTCTTTTATTCAAATGTTCTTTCCTGTTTTAGAAATGTTCTTGAAAGCCCTCCATGTCAATTTAAGGGTCTACAAGAGAACTTTTGAACCATGTGATCAGCTGACCGTTTCATCCCAGGAGCTCAAACTGAAGAGAGGCAATGTATACACCAGGTAAATATGAGTAACCTGAAATGGATGGCTGATGACTGGTGGTTTATATAAAAGTCTTTGTCTACCTGAAAAAAATGAAATATCTGCATGATGAAAATCGTTACCTCCACAAAGGTATTTAACTGATAGCCCAGCTGGTAGTCCTGGAGAAAAGAGAGAATGGTGGGAACTGGGATCTATGTACACTGGACCTTAAAAGCAATTGAGTTGAGTTTTAACTGAGGCACAGTATTTGAATAGTGTTACCAAGCTGAAAATATGCCTATTCTGTAAATCAGTTAAAAAGCGTCTTTCTCCTGAGTGCTAGTCCAGTACTAGTAATTACTGCCATGTCCATCCACACTTCTTCTTTTGATTTACTTTCTTAATGGATGACAGTGCTAGAATACCTCTTAGTGAGTTAGCTGTAGAATGGCAAAAATAGTGGATTAATTAGACTTTGGGACCTAAAGATACCTTTTGAATCCACACTTCAGTCAATCTGAGCTGGTAGTATAGAATATTTAGTTATGCAAATATTTGTTAATTTAGAAAAAACAAACATCAGTGAAGAAAAAGCTGTTGTGATGCGGAGGACTCCCCGAATGTCATTCTGACCTCACCATAAGTGTTACTCAGTCACAGTAACAGGCAACAACAGCAAACTGCCTTCTCACTGCACCACATATTCCTTAACTAAGCTCTGGTGTGAGAAAAAGTTTGCCTTGAAAATGCCAGTGATGCAGAGAGCTGTATGACACAAGACTGCAATACACTGCAGTAAATCTGTCTACTGCTGTTCTATCTTTAAAATGTGGCAGCTAAGATAAAGAAGTAGTTCACACAAAAAAGAACATAAAAAGCCATAGGATGGTCCAAACTTCCCTAACAGCAGTGGAACTACTTCTACACTCATTACCTCATATGCTCAGAGAGGTGTGGTTGAGTACATGGTTACACAGAGCTGCAGGCTTTTACTCAAATGACAAAGTAGAACATGGAGCTCATGGTGTTGTAACTTTTTGCACAGAGTATTATCTAGTTATGCCTGAATACAAAGTGTGCTCAATAAAATTGTGGGTGAAATGAAACCGGGAGGCATTGCAGGTTGGAAAAGAGTATTAGAATTCAAAATGGAAAACAAATTGGAGAAATGTTCAGGCAAATTAACCCCAAATTTAACAGGAACAAATACAAGGAACTACACATAGGAAGGAGTATCAATGGCACAAATGAGGGAGAAGAGTCAGCTGGAGATAACAGTTCTTCTGAAAGTGACTGAGAGGTTACATTTTGTAACAAGCTCAATATGAGTTAACAGTATCATGATACTACAGAACACCCCAACCATCGTACTGGAATTTTTGAGGCGGAAAACAGCCAGTGAGGCATGTGAAATCCTCCTTCTACCATAGGAAGCATTACTAAAGCTGTGGTTGGAGTGCTGTTTTCAGTTGTGGGCACATGTATTTCCAGAAAGATATAGGGAAACTGTCTAGGTCAGAGAGGTTCAGAGATAGTCCAGTCCATTCCAGAGAACTGGTGTGGGGTCCAGGAACCATGCCCTGTGGGGCTGTTAAATGAAGAAGAGATGACTGAACAGAAGACGTGATGGTGACCTTTTTGTAATAGAAGGGCTATGGACAAGGGAAAGAAATAATCTGTTCTCTCTGTCTCTGAAAAGTAGCTAGGACAAGAAATAATATGCTTAAGATGCAACCAAAGATGTCCAGGATAGAAATGAGGAAAATTGTTCTAATAAGGAAGGCAGTGAGTAACTGGAATAAATAATGTGGGCGGGCTGAGTCTTCAAAAACAAGTCTCTGGCATATACCTCATATGATCCTGTGTTGGGAAAGAAGCCTGACATCGAAGTCCTCTCACTGTTCCTTCCAGGTCTAGTTTTTTACAAGTCTGTACAGGAATGTATTAAATTTTACTTCTACAGTGAATTTGAGAGCAATAGAGATCCATGCTTGTTTGCTTTATGTTTCCAGCAGGTGGCTTGTGGCACCGTGGGAACTCCTAGCTCCAGTTGTAGGCAAATATTCACAATCTTTAGTTATTTCCTGATTGCACATGGAGTAAGCTTTTGGTGTTCCTGGGTTCAGAAGTTCAAATAAAAATCTTGTATCACTAAAAAGGTATAACCTAGAAAATGCTTTCAAGGTGATATTTTGGTAACTGTTACCCAGGATGTTATAATTTGCATAAAATAAGCTGGAAAGATTTCTACTACTAAACACTGGTAACATGTCACTTATTGCAGATTTCTTCTATTACCATTTTATCTTCCAGCAATAGTTCTGATGTCCTTAGCTGAATCTCTGTAAAGAAAGGAGATTTGAAAGATGAAGCTGTGCTTGTACAGCTTCTCAACAGTTAAGCCGCAGTCTGACATTATTCTTAGCATCACCTAATGCTTTCAGTTTGCCTTAGTTTATTCATTAGGATGTTTAATATAAAAAGAAATTAAAGGCCAAGGCTACAGGTAATAGACTTTGATGGTTGATTTTCATTAAAAGGTACTATATTAGGATATTTTTAAAACTATAGAGAAAAAGAAGGGGGCTTAAGGGCTTAACTAATCAGTTTAAAGTAATTCTGGGAGAATCCACAGGTAAATTCACTGAGAAGGATTTCAAGGATAATGTTGTACTATGTGGCTCATGGGTTTGCCTTCCTCAGCAAGGTAGTACAGACTTTGCTGCTCTCAAAGCTGGAATTTTTGACTCTCTGATCACTGTGATATCACTGACATTTTTTGCATTGGTTCATTTCCAATTACTCAGTTTAGTAGTCCCCAGATAACAGTTTATGCATGGCTTGTTTGGCCACATGGATTTAAATATGAATTCTACACAGTTTCAATAATATGTTCAAGAGACTATATGAAGCAGATTGCTTTAGAAAGGAACAACAGGATTATTTTGTTGCCTAACAACATTCACTTCATTGCCATTCTGGAGGCACCAGTGATGCTTGGTGGGACAAAAAATAAAACACTTTAGACACCTGGCCATCGACATTCATACTGAAAACACCCCCTCATTTCACACAAACCATTGATAAGTCAGTAGAAGATAACAATTTGATGTGGAACACGGTTGAAGATTTCATGGTGATGCTCTGCTGACCCATTTGTTATGAATTCACAGTGCATTTTTTCCCCCCACATTTCACCCGCACCCCACATATTTACATTGTCTGTTATGTAAAAGAGTGAATTCCATTGCCTGCAAAGTGCTTAAACTGAGATAATTCGTGGCTCAATCTTTTGAAGTAAAATGCCTGGGAAAAGATGAATCTGTAGGGACAAAATTCTGAGTGATAGAATGAATGTGTCATGCTTGCAGGTAGCCTACTTGAGGAAGATAGTTTGTGATGTGTTAGGATGCAGATTTACACTATACAGTTTATACTCTGCATGAAGACTTTATGTTATTCCACAGCACTCATAAAGGTTGAGAATCAACCCATCTAATGTCAGACATCTTTAATTGTCTAAATGGCATGTATATTTAGTATAGGTCAGTCACCTAGAATCCAATAAAGGAGAAAGGCAGTGATGAAAGATGATTAGTTTTAGAGCAAGGTACATGTCTAATGTAAGTTGAACAACTCATCTTCTGCATATCTCACTATTTCTCTCTTTAGACTGTAGAGACAGGTTAGGCTAGACGTCTAACTTCTGAATGGCTGAAGTTATGTGAGTGGGATGCCACCTGGGAGCTGTGATTCCTTCTTCATTGTGACTGGTTGAATGAAAGCCTAACTGAAGGTTTACATGTGGAGCCATCTCAGTTACAGGGTTTGCAACTTACACTCATAGATCACACTGTTGGAAGAATAATAAACTGAAGTTACTGGACATACATTTTGACTTGTGGGTTTCTGTTTCCTAGGTTTCTAGAATCATGTCCTAACTTACTTAGATTTTTATATGTAAATGGTTAAGGAAAGAGACCAAAAGAGAGGAGCAAAAGATGCAAAATGTTTTCTTGCTCTTGGAATAACATACTACAGATAAATATTTGCTCTGATAAAATAAATGAAGTTCCTAACAAATCAGAAATTATTTTTTCTAGTTTTATAACCAAGAGATTTCTCCTTAATTGTTGCTAGAGAAGGACTGTGATTAAGATGACAAGACTGTAGCTTACTTAAATTACTGAGGTCAACAGGTGTTAGAATTTTTTTCAGTGAAGTGTGGACACATTCACCAATAATTAAATAAATCTGCATGTTCTGTTGACTACATCTATTCTTAGAAATTACTAGGGACGTTTATATATTTAAATTTAAGGATTATCACACTAGCAATTTATCCATAAAGTAAGCATTGATATTAAATATTGTATAATGTATTTTCCATGGTATAGTTGTGAAGACAAGCATGCAATCTCTTTTTTAAGAAGGAAACTTACTAATCTCTTCAACACCCAAACTAGTTTGTATTGTCTAAAAACAAAGACTGACTTCTGCTTTGGGCTACATTTTTTTGCAATTCAAATGAAGGTCAATGGAATTATATGTAAAGTAAGACAGGTTTTACAGAGTTTATTTTGACACTGTATCTGCTGTATTGATGTCTTAGCTGGGAGGTGTGTCAACAACAAATGTAAGTTCAGAAGATTTTGCAAGTTATTAGCATGACAAGCCTCTATTCTGTCTTCTTTTTTTGTTTGTTTACTTTTTAACATGAATAGTAAGATCAATCAACAATACTGTCTTCCAAAATATTTGGAGAGAAAGATATTAGTATATTTTCATATCCTGTTAAGTAGAAGAAGTCATAATGAGTAAAAAACTCTGTTGTTAAACATCAGTAAGTGAACTACACTAACCTAAAAAGACACAAAAATTGATAAAAAGGAGAGGTACATCAGTGGCAAGCAAATGTTGTGGATTTAGAGCTAGTTTTAATCAAAACATCTTTGCAGAGATGTCTTAACTGAGTGTGGTGCTTTGGGCTGGGATAGAGTTAATTTTCTTCATAGTAGCTGGTATGGGGCTATGCTTTGGATTTGTGCTGGAAACAGTGTTGGTAACACAGGGATGTTTTTGTTATTGCTGAACAGTGCTTACACAGAGCCAAGGCTTTTTCTGCTTCTCACCCCACCACCAGTGAGGAGGCTGGGGGTGCACAAGAAGTTGGGAGGGGACACAGCCGGGACAGCTGACCCCAACTGACCCAAGGGATTTTCCAGACCATATGATGTCATGCTTAGCGATAAAACTAGGGAGGTTGGCGGGAGGGCGACTGCGACCGGCTGAGCATCAGTCAGTTGGTGGTGACCAATTGTTGTCATTTGCATCACTTGTCTTTCTTGGGTTTTATTTTCTTTCTCTCTGTTATTTTCCTTTTCACTACAAATTATTATTATTGTTGTTGTTGTTGTTATCATTATCATTATAATAATTATAACTACTACTACTATTTTCATTATTATTTTATTATATTGTAATTATTAAACGATTTTTATCTCAACCTACGAGATTTCTCACTTCTACCCTTCTGATTATTTCCCCCATGCTGCTGGGTGGGGAGTGAGCAAGCGGCTGTGTCAGGCTTAGTTGCCGGCTAGGGTTAAAAAAGAACACTAAGTATTGCTGTTTCTGGTTTACAGGGGAAGGTTCCTATTGAGGGTATCATCATACACAGTGTGGTAGTCAAGGTCATTTCAAATAATCAGCAGAGTGCCAGGTAAGCAGTAAGCTCTAAAGTAGCATTGTAAAGTGCTCCTGTAAGATCTTAGTGAGTTCGTAGTAAATACTTGCATATGTTATCCATAAAGAACTGGGTAAAGAGTCAAAATATCCTCAATTCTCAGTTCCCAAATGTGACCTCACTTCCAGTTTCACCTCCTGATTTACAACTCTTTTTATGATTTTCACTTTTGCAAGTTTATTTTTGTTCAATTCATCCTTCTACTGTTACATACCATGGCTCCTACTGAGGTCATTACTCGTATTTTGGGAACCACTGCTTATGATGCAATAATAACTAGCTTTTCATGCTTTTTAGAAATTAATATAATATCTAAGCTGGCACCTAGAAGGCAGCTTTTACAGATACAAGACAACTGTTGTTAGAGTTTGTATTAGTTTGCTGCTACCTGTACTCCATAAACTATTTATCTCCTCTGAGAGCATAAAGCATTCTCTGCTGTGTCCATTAGGACACAGCCTTTTATGTAACATCCCTTAAGGGAGATACAGTGATGGCTGTTGTTCTGAAAAAGACCTGAAGCGAGGACTAAAAATTCACCAGTTCTAAGGGTTATTTCTTTTTTCAGCTGGCTTGAAAGGTACTTCCACAATCAGATGTCTGTAACAGTTTCATACATACCATAGCATTTTATAATGCTATCATCACTGAAGTACCACTTAATGGCCTTTATGGAGTCTCCATCTTTGCTCACTGTCGGTGGGAAAGCACCTGCCTGAAGTAATTTTGTTTGGTTCCTTTGTATAATTTGCTTTGGGGGCGAGTATAAGCTAGTTTTCAAGCAGGGGACGTCATAATGAGATTTCTGTGGAAAAACTTAGATACATGACTTGCAGCATTTTTATCCTGTTACAGCATATTATGATAACTTGTTATTAATATTGCTATGAAGTATGACCACTGCAAATACAGTCCACTTAATTAATCTGTGTCTTACCACTCTGGGCTGGTCAAAAGGTAAATTAATTGGCTATCAAAAGCTGTATTCAGAGCTTCATAATGTAGGACATAATGTCTGGAAAACCATAAGGTAATCTTGTTAAAACAAACAACGCTTCATAGCACATCATATTTCAATACTGAGCAAAACTTAGCAGGGTAGGCCCTTAGTAAGCTTTAGCAGGAGTAAGATGTCATATCAAATATCAATAAGGAAGATCTCATTCAACTTAAAAGGCACAGGAGCCCAATTGATAGACTTCCCTCCCTTTTCCTCCTCCATCTGCCTGCACTTTTCTGAGCAGCGTCACAGAGGCAGATTTTTCCTTTGTGTCCTGCGTATCTGTTTGATGTCATTTAAGTCATGTCAAATCCTTTGATTTTCAGGATGGTCACAGAATTCGTTACTGCATTTGTTACTCTGATGCTTCAGAGGAATTTTCAGAAACCTCAGTAAGGTGCTGTTTGCATACATCCGTGGTGGAATGGGTGTTAGGTACCAGATTATTTGGTCCCTTTCCTCCATTCTGCCAGGCTAGGTGCATGCACTGGGAGATATCTCACATGCCGCATTCACAGGGCTGTTGCAATCAATGCTGTTAAGTGGTGTTGCAGCTCAGTTCCTGACTTAGTGCTAGATAAATGCAGTATTAAAGGAGAGGTGAGTAGTTTGCAATCTCACTGTAACCAAGCCTCAACAGAGAGAACTGGCAGTGCTCCACACCTCACTGTCTCCAGATTGTTCCTGGTGCTGTAGGGATCAACAGCATTTTTAAAAGTTTCTGTTCCTTCCCCTCCTCTTCCCAGTTACGAGACTTCTGACATATTCTTCTCACCCTTGCTTTTGGCTCTGCTGCTGACGACACACAGCAAGGAAAGCTCAGCTTGACCTGGCTAAGTGTGTGTCTAGGCATTCGTTGATGGTACTGTCCCCTACCCTCCCGAAATCCTGCTTCCTGGTGTACTGTGCAGTGAGATTAGCTTGGGTTCTGTGAAATGTCCCAATACACCAGTAATCTGCTGATAAGCCTAACAGTCTTGGTGTATACACAACAGCAGAAATCATGTTTGGTAAACCAGGCTGCTAAATAATCTATGAAAATTTAATTGCCCACATTAGCCTGCAGGTGATGTATCAGCACAATGATTTTGGATTCAGTTCCTGCTTGGCTTTTAGGTTCTTTTCTTCAGCTACATGTCCGACGATGCAAAGCCTTTCTCATCTGTGTTTTTAGGTATATGATATAGGATAGAGTCTGATCCGACTGCTAACATATAGGAGAAAACTAGGGTTTCCAACAACGTGGGTGATAATCCCTGTAAGTAGTGCACCACAGCGGAGAACTACTATTTCATGCTGAATACATCTGAAAGGAAATATTTTGTTTCAGTTTTACAAAGTGACATACATTTTCCCCTAAAAATATAAAGTAAAAGGCTTTTTTTTTTCACATTTACTCATTCTAGATACAAATTTTTTATCTCATGCTCTGTATATATTACATATGTTCCACAACTGGTCTATAATATAATTTCTGTAAGGTCTGTAGAGGAAGCTGTGCCTTATATTTTAATTTGGGCACTTTGGAGTCATTCTCATTTTTACCAGGCTTTTCTGTAAAATCTTTAGACTCTTGGTTTTGCTTCTGTTTATATTGACGTCATCAAAATTATCTAAGACATATTTGCACATAGATGCTTAGGTATGAGCACACGATCTACTGTTTAGTTACAATTCTTGATTTTCATTAGCCAAATGGAACATATCTTTGGAGATTTTGTTTTGTTCACATCAGAAAGGAAAGTCACATTCCACATCAAGAGGGATTTTTTTTTTGAGAAAATTATCTACTGACCAAAGACTCAGTCACAAAAAAGGTTGTTGTAAGCAAGTAGTCTGGTATGACCATGAACTTCCATGTGTTTGGAGGAAAAAATGTAAGTCACAATGCTTGTGCAACAAATGGAGGGAAAATATTGTTCAGTGCTTGTTGGGTAAAAAGTGTGTAGTGGGGG
>JAOBAS010006680.1:0-19123 GCA_025311575.1 Elanoides forficatus | reverse complement strand
GGGGGGGGAGGAAAAAACCCTCCCACAACCTTCCCCCAAAGCACTAGCATTTCTCCTCCTTCTTTTTATAAAACCATCCACTCCCTTCACCCTGGAAATATGCAATATGAGTTTAAAATCTCAGGCAGATACCAAAGGAAGTTTCGAAAACAGGAGTTGGATAATAGAATATTTTGAGTGTTGCTTGAATAAGAAACACTGTACAGCAACCTACATATCCTTGAAAGTCAAGCTTTTTCAATTAATAAAGATGAATTGATGTTTAGATCCATAGAAAGTAAGAAACAATAAGGCACTTTGGATATTTTTGCTTAAAATATTGGAAAATGAAAGATCATGAAAATTAAAAATTAAACTTTCCTTTTTTACAAAATAGGGTACAAAAAGGAAAAGTTAAACTCTGTACCTTTAATTCTGAACTCTTTTCAATGTTTAAACATGATAGATGAAGTTTTACTGTTAATTTTCTTACTTGTTTCAAAATATTTCCATACATAAAACTTGAAATGCAATAAAGAAAAAAAAAAAGAGAAAAAATATTTAAAAAAAAACAAACCTGAAACAAATGAACTGTGGGCAGTGGTCATTTCATTGTATTTATTGACAAAACAGGTGAAATGAAAAGGAAATTTTCAGGTTTGAAGAAAATAACATTTTTTGAAGAAGATAAAGAAGATGTGTTCCCTCATATGGAAACACATTGCTTTTTCCAACCCTGTGAATTAGAAACAACTTCAACATATTTCATGTTGCAACCAGATCTTCTCAGCAGGTGTTTAAATAATTGCAAATAAAAAGAAATGTGGTCCTTGAAAGTCAATATGAAAAAAATTGGCATCTCTATTCATGAAAACAGTTTTATTTTCTGTTTGTTTGTTTTTAGGATGCTTCATACAGAATGCTAAGTCAGCCCATCTTGTTTCTGACCATTGTAACAGGCAACTAATCTTTTCAGTGAAATGTTTAAGGAACTGTGAATTCATATATGAGTTAAGCAAACATCATGAAATTATGAATTATGATGACAATGCTGCTATAACCACAACAGGACCAGATCACCTTTGGAGATTTGTGTAGGTGCCAGCACCTTCCCATATGGGGATTGCTCTAGAATCACGACTGAATTGTTTTTTTTCTTCAGTTGCTAAAGGATACTAGGCAATGCTCATTCCAGTTCCACATTATTTGGATGACTTTTTTATTTTCCCCAAAGGCTAATTCACAAGTTTCATGTAAAAATCACATTTAAACTGCCTATTAAAGTGCCTATTTAAGTTTTGAAATGTGATCCTAAAAATGTGAATATGGTCCAATAGGGAACAGATAAACTGTAATATGACTGGTCTGACCAGTTATTATTAATCTGCATAAATATCACTTGTTGAATAATAAATGTACATGAATAATTATTACAAGTAGTTTTACCTAATGCAAATGTCATTAGTATTAAAACATACAAACAAAAGTTAATTTATAAACGCTTCAGAGACAAAATGTCAAAAAAAAAAAAAAAAAGACTGAACAACTAATACACCAAGAGTGAAAAATGTATGTATTTCATGAGCAGAGCAAGGTGCTAAATGTGGTAACATTCCTTTTAAAAAACTTACTTGACTCTAGTTTGTAGTGCTTAGTACTCAATGCTTTAGACATTGCTGGGTGGTCCTACATAAGAGGGGGATTATAGTTGTCTAAAGAGAGTAACACTGCTCAAAGACTGAAAAGAATTACTTCTTATTGTGGATTTTGTTTAGTGTTTCATTATCTGAGTACAATATCACTGTTCCACTTATCAATAAGCAGCAGTTAGGCCCAATCGTCCTAAAGCTTTAGTCTGGTAGATAAGGTTTTGATACATGATCATCAGGTTCTGCCTCACAATATGGCATTATGAAAAATCAGCTTTGAAGGCTTGAAACTACATTTTCTTTTCCTGTATAAAATATATCATTTCATAAAACCCAGAAAACTCTGCTACTATCATTCCATGCAACCTCAAGGAAGAATATTTGCTACAGGCAGTCACTGTAGCATCTGAGCAACCTGTGAAAGGCATAATGAAATATTTGCAATGTTATTTTACCAGTTTTTCTACCATGCTAAGGCTGAATTAACATTAAGTATCAAACGAGAGAATACCAACAAGTGTTTCAATATCTTACAACTTGAAGATATAATGATGTGCCTTGGATTTTATTTTATGTAAATAATGGATCTTAACGAATATTTATGCCTCTGTTTTTATTTGTGTAAAGTTGAAATAGGACAATAAGAACTTTCAGGAGGGCTTTCAGAAGGTTGCTAATGGCCTACCACCTCAAGACCAATGGTGCTGCCTGAATTACATTAGTGTAGCAGGGAGGCATGGCTGAACTCCAGTTAGTCTCTGCATGGTGTTCTGTGTAGTGATTTACATGCATGCTGAGGAAGCACAAAAATGCCATCAGTTACCCCACTTATTTTACAACAGAGATAAAATTTTATTTGCTTCTTTTGTTCAGGTATAAACAACTTCTCTTTCTGATCTAAGTGTAGCAATTAATATGATTTGATAGCATCCTACATTGCCTTTGTGAAATACCTGCAAAAAGTAGAAGGTAGTAGGAAATTTTGCTCACTGTTTTTATTTTTATCTGTCTGATGTCACCACATATCCATTAGCGTTGATTCAAATTTACAAGAGAAGTTGTTTAATCACTGGTTAAAAATGTATTTAAACAGTTCACAAGTACAAATTTCTTTTGTGCCCAATGTGAATCTATCCTATACTGACATGTAAGGTCCTTAACATGAAAAAGATCATTTCTTTTCATTGAGCTATTCAGAATAAAGGCCAGCAGAAAGCAGAACACAAACTGCTATAATCGTTTTCTAAATGTGATCTTTCAAGATATGTTTGGGATTTTGCTCCCTAGACATCTCTGGGTATTACTGAAAGAAATTAATTAATTTTGGTTTGATTTTATATGATAGAGGCTCTATCCTTTGAAAGAATGTGCATCCTTTCTGGTCACCATGAACAGTAGCAAGGTATTTGAATTATGGTGTTTTCACATTGTTTTTGACACATCCTATGAAGAACATGCTAGTACTTTGAGACTATGACATTTAGGTATATGAATAATAATTGTCACAGTGTTATTTGTAATCAGCAGTCAGGACTGGGAGGATGAAAGTTATTCTGAACTGTTGTGGTGGGTTGACCCTGGCTGGGCGTCAGGTGCCCACCAAAGCTGCTCAATCACTCACCCTCCTCAGCTGAACAGGGGGGAGAAAATATAAGAATAGGCTCGTGGGTCAAGATAAGGACAGTTTAATAAAGTGAAAGCAAAGGTCACGCGCAAAAGCAAAGAAAAACAAAATGATGTTATTCTCCACTTCCCATCAGCAGGTGATGTCTGGCCTCTTCCTGGGAAGCAGGGCTTCAGTACACGTAGTGGTTGCTCTGGAAGACGAAAAGTGTCCCCCCTTCCGTCTTCCTTTACTTAGCTTTTAAATCTGAGCTGATGTCATATGGTATGGAATATCTGTTTGGTTAGTTCAGGTCAGCTGTCCTGGCTATGTCCCCTCCCAAGATCTTGCCCAGACCCAGCCTGCTGTTGGCGGGGGGGGGGAGAGGGGGCAAAAAATGTTGGAGAGACAGCCTTGATGCTGTGCCAGCCCTGCTCAGCAGTAGCCATAACATTGGTGTATTATCAACACCTTTCTAGCTACGCATACGGAGCACATCACTACGAGGGCTGCTATGAGGAGAATGAACTCTATCTCAGCCAGACCCAGTACAACTGTTTATATAATTTTCATTTGCTAAAGAGGAGTAAGATTTTTTGGAGTGCAGTGAGAGGAGTGTACTCTCTGCACTTCTCATCCCATCAAGCTTGAAATCTAATGGGAATTCACACCACAACATTCCCCTTGTTCTGGATCTTCTAGACTGATAAACACATGAATGTTATTGTTTTGTTCCTTCAGACTTGGAGGCTAGCTGTGTTCCAATTTCTATACTGGTGCCTTTTGCTCTGATATTCCATGTTACTTGTGGTGGCTAAATAATTTTACAAAAATAGCTAAATCATCATCCAGACTGGCTATTATAAACCAGAAGTGCTAAGTCAAGGGCCAAAGAGAAATGCAATGTGTTGCATGGCTGAGTTCACTGTCCCAAGGAGCTGTGTCCTGCAGGATGAAGGAACTCTTTGTACACATATATGTGTGAGTACACAGTCAGTTGAAGACTCATTTTCCAGGGTTTAGGTCTTCCTTTTTCAAAAAGTGCAGTTCAGTGATCACTGACCCTGTGTTTATGACTTCATAAAGTTCATGGCCAGTGAATTTGGAGCAGCTGATGCAAGCCACATTTTAGTTCTGCCTTTTCATCTCTTCAGAAGCTTAGTCAGGGACAGTACTCTTTAATGCTGAGAGGTCTTGAATACCTGCTCACTTTTGTAGTTTCTTTAAGTGATAAACTCAGTACATTTCTTTGATATGTTGAAGAACAGACACTTACTTGAGCATAACTTTGGTATTATGGGTGAAACATCTTTATTATTTTGGTCTATGGAAGCCCCCCATTGATTTCAAAGGTTTTAGAATGCCTTTTGATTCACTCATTTTTGTGCATTTGAGGGCCATGGCTATTAACAAGCAGACAGAATAGCTTCAATAATATGTATCTCTAAAGTGTTCTGTTTCAAAATAGGTAACATGATAATTGGCTGCTGAAAAGTGTTCTTTTTATACTGTACAATAAGGACTCTATCCTTGGCTGCAAGCTTAATTAATGTATGGGACTTGGACTTCAAACAAAAACAGTGCTCACAAATAACCGCTCATATTTAGAAAAATAATATTTAAATTTAAGCAAGTAAAGAATAAATCAGTTTAGCTGACAGCTTGGTGCAGGCTCACATGGGGTGTAATAGATTTAAAGTCATGGTAGTATCTAAATGGGGATATGAGGCAGGCTTGCAAAAAATAGATGCTAATTAAACAGGTTTGGTTTGCTGGGGTTTTTTGTTTAGTTTTTTTTTTGTTTGTTTTGTTTTGTTCTTTTGGGGTTTTTTTTGGTTTTTTTTTTTTTTAATGTTGCCTTCTGTCTGGCCTGTTTTTATATCTTTTATCTTTAGTGTAGTCAACACATACTGCAAAGATCTGATTAACATGAGAAGAAATTATGAGTACGGAAGCAGGCTACCCAGAGGATTTTTCCCTCCCTCCCCCATTTCAGGAAATGCTTTTTAATCAAAGAGTAATGCCCAATCTTCAGGATGGCTAATTAAAGCCAGGAAGAGTGAACAGTGAATACATTAATGTTGCAAATGTTTCCGTTATATACTTAAGTAGTATATGAGTAAGCTATTGAAAAGGATGCTAGACTTTTATTAAAAGCTTTTTTATCCAGAGTAGGGTAGGCTGACAATGATATTTTCTCAGAAAAGCAGGAGGTTTAATGCATCAGCTGATGGAACAGCTGAATTAGAAGACAGAGGGGTCCAGACTGAATCCTGATCAAGGTAATTTCTTTCAAGTTTTTCCCTTTTCACAATGTACACACACACTCTCTCACACTCAAATGAGTTAGCAATTGCTTTTGTAAATAGCAGAAGGATTTTTCAGGATGCATTTAGTCCTATTTTTTCCCTTCTCTCTCCTTTCAAAGCATTTTCAAATTGGTCTGAATTTTTCCACAAAAAGCAAAAGGGAAAAAAAAAAAACCCTCCCAACGGTCAGAACAGAAGGTATATATTTACTCCAAATGCTTCTCCCTTCTTTTTGTTCATCTATAATTTTGTGTAGTATTAAATTGTCTTGTTCAAGGAGTTGTGCTGACTTTGAGTTTCCTTCAAAAATAAGGCCTTTTTATAGTTTCTAAATCTGCTGAAAAGAAAAAAAAAGAGAAGTGCATGTTTTCATGATCTTTAGTCTGGGGCACTGAGTTTTCTTTGATCCACAAGCTTTTCACAGTGAAAAAGAGTACCAGAGATTTTAAAACACTGTGACAATCTCAGGCTACTTCAAATTGTCTACAGTAGTCTATTAGGAAGATTATCAAAGTGAGTCTCTTACTTCTGTGTGATTGCTCACAAATACGTTTATACTTAAAGGAAATTACCCAGAATATGTAACTACAAAAATGTTTTTATATGGAATGGTGAAAATGTTTAAGTGTAAGACTGGTATTAACCCCCTGTTCACCTTAAAAATGGTACTGAAATAGCTGATATTGTTGCTGTAACTTTCTTCCTGATCATTTTCCATCTGTATATTTGTGCATTAAAACTGACAAAGACTGTGCAAATGAATGGTTTGTGAACTTTTATTTAATACTACTCAAGATGAAAGACTGTACACGTGCAAATGGTATCATAACAGATGATCCTCAAACTAAAGCACAGATGCAAATGTTACCTCAGACTTAAATTAATAATGATTAGCTTTTTTCCCCCAATCAAGCAACAAATTTTGTAAAACACATTCACCCTTAATCAATATTGTCTAAAGCAATGTTTCATAGATAAAAAATAAAAATAAAAACAAAACCAAAAAGTGTGATCATTTGTGATATCACAAGTAGTATTTTAATTAAAAAAAAAAAAAAGCTGTTGAAGATTCCTTGGTAATATATTTATTTGTACTTTGAAATTTTCTACAATCTCAGAACTTTAACATGGAAGGAAACAAAACAGACCAAAGAGGGTAAAAATAAATCTATATTCAGCTATCTCACTCATTCAAGGTTATCAATAAACTATAGGGCTATTATCACTCTTACAGGACCCATTTTTCACCACCCTACACTAACATCCTACATTTACAGGAAATGAGGTATGTAGATGTCACCATTTACAATGGAAATTATTGCCCTTGAACATGTGGGTCAGAATGAGAAGTGATATTTTTAACTTGCAATACTTGTTAGTCTTATGACAAATGTCATCTTCCAATAAGGTAACAGAAGGGCATATTGTAAAGGTTTCCACATATAGTCACAGCTCTAGGAAAGTCTTTATCACCTCTGGGATTTCAACATCTGCTTAATTCATATAACTCCATGGAACATTATCCTTTATCAAAATTCTTTACTTTTGCTAATTGTCTCATTCCAGTTCTTTTGACTGCCTGAACACTGCTGTCAGCTCTGCATCTTTTCATTCTGTCTTCATTAATGTAGCTTTATTTTAGTTGTAATCACCATTTCAAGTCCATTGGTAAATGCAGTTGGGTTACAGAACTTTGTAACTAACCCTGGGAACACAGTCACATTGCTCACCCTTTCAAGTCAGTTTCAGGACACACCTATCACTGTTGACAGAAATTAAAATAAAAAAGCAAGCCATATTTTTTTTTTTCTGGATTTATGAAATGGGCAAGACATTCATTGTTTTCTTTGGGAGAGAAGGCTTCATTTTCTCACACAAATATTTGCACAGCTCAGAAGTAAGCAATGTTTTCTTATGGCTCCATCAACACACCAAAAATATATGCCTCAAAGGAACTGCTTAAAGAAGAGGCTTCTCATTTGAAGTACAGTTGTTTAGCCAGTTCATAGGCTCTTATAAATAGATACAGGCTTAATTAACAACACCTAAGCACTGCCCTAGTGGCCCTTTGCTCACCCAATACTCTGTGCCTTTAATTAAATTTAAATAAATATAAGAAGACAAAGATGAGGAAAAGACATCAATAACCCAATTATGTGCTGGTTTAAGCATCATCTCCAGCTGTGAGGTCTCAGTCCATAGCCACCACCAAGGTGTTGAGCTTCCTCTGTGGTGGGCCATCTCTCCAGCAGTGCAGACTGCAAGGAACCAGCTGTGGGGGGAGCTTGGCTCAAGTCCTCCATGCTTCAGCTCAAGCTGCACTTGAGCTCAGGCATGGCCTGGGCTGTGCTGTTGTCACACCTGGCCTTTCTGGTCCTGACTTTGCCTGGCATGAAGGACTTCTTAGCTGGACCTTGCACTTACTCAGGTTCACAGGAGGACTCTTACCTGGCCCCCGCCACTGTCAAGGACCTTGCCTGCTTGGTACATCAGGAGCCCTGCCTGCCCTGCCCTGCACCACACTGAGGTCCCCCTCAGCCCCACTGCCCTTGTGGAGCAGTCCTGCCTGCTGCTTCCTGACAAGTCCTTGCTAAGCTGGCCACTTAAATTAGGAACATTAAGCTCTTTGTATTGTCGAGTGGATTATAACATATGAAACGTGGTAACAGCTATCACTCCAGCAAGGTGCATACCTGTGGTGGTACAGAAACAAGACAACTCCTAGAAACAAAGCAGGCAGGAATTAGGAAGGACACTAGGCAAGGCATGCTGAATTTCCACATGAAAAAACATTGGAAAACTGGAAATAAAATGGAAATGAATGGGACCTGTTCATCAGAGTGGGCCACAAGGAATACAAGTGTGGGGGGAAAAAAAAATGCAGCACCCACCAAAATATAGATTGCACAATCAAACACCCTACAAGCTTTTCACCAACAGCTTCATATACACTCTGCAACCTTAAGAAATCACTATCATACCACCATGTCCCCACTACCACTTCATTTTCAGTTTTTCTCATACCATATTTCTTTCCCTCAGTGTACATGTAATTTCCACCTGTTTTTCTAAGGACTAGATGGGCAAGATTTGGAGCTACATATATGCTGTTTGGCTGATTAGTAAGTGAGCTGAATGGCCAGCTGGCAGGCCAAAGGGTGTCTTGAATTCCTATTGTGGCCTTCTACTCTCTTGAGGATATTAGCATGTATTCCTCACTCTTAAGCAACCACCACTCTTCTTCACAGCTATAAAATATTGATGGTTTTTAGATTGTACCTCTCCATTTTTATGCAGCTGAAATTGGCCAAGATTCAAAATTATTACACTGAAAAACTAATAGTCAGATAACGTGATTTAATAAGCCTGTTTTGTTAAGAAATCTGGTTTAAAAATGAAAAGTGCATATGAGACACTTTTCCACAACTGATTTACGTGAGTACTAAGAGAAGACTACAGAGAAATAGTTATCTTCACTTCAAATAAAAGAAACAGAAAAAACCCCAGATACTAAGACATAATGAGGAAAAAATTGTGACCTACATGCAGATTTGGAAAGAAAGTATTTTTCAGTGAAGCTTTTGACTTTTCAGGTACTCCAGCTGGACCCTGAGAAATGCCAAATCAAAGAATAAGAAGCCAGCTGATTTATAAGCTAGCTAACAGTCTTTTTGAGCTATTGTGGCATTGTAACAGTCAGAGATCTAAGATCAAGCATTTGAAAGAGTGAAAGGAATTGCAAGTAAAGCACTATATCTAAAGTCTCTCAACCTTGGGAGCAGCTCAAGCTACAACAGTGCCTCAGGAGAATGGCCAGCACCGGTGAAAGATAGCAACCCATATTTATATTACAAATCATGGCAGCCGAGAAAGAGGGATATTTCACCCTGAAAAATTGCTGCTAGCTGTGCTACTTGCAATGATGCAATCCCATCTGCCCTTCAGACACAAGCATGTTAGGAAGCCTGATTCAAGTTATTCAAAAGAAACATAAAGAAATCTTTCCTCAGTACACACTTAAGTGACCGAGTATACTCTGTTGGGAAAAATACGTCTCTCCCAAGGAAGGATATCAGCCCACTGAGTGACAGGCAGCTGGGGGAGACAGCCTGTCCTTATGACACCAAGTGATCTTCATTCCAGTTTTGAGAACAGGGCACATAAAGAATGAGGAGGAGTCTGTGCAAAGCCAGTAATTTGTTGCAACAAAAAGGTAAAGATGGGCAGGTATTTCATTTCACTGGCTCTTGACTATAAAATAGATGCACAAAACAAATCTAACAGCCTAACTACTGACTCTAAACACAGTGGTCACAGGAGAGAGATGCAAAGTCATGAGTGTGGTTGGGACAAGGCATACCCAGCCCAAAGGGATTAAGAAAACAAATAACAAGCATGGTTATGGTGCTACCTAGGATGTGAAAAGTTCTTTTCATCTGGCAAAGTGCACTCTTTTCTTGTTACTGTCCAGCACTACTAAAAAATATTGAAAAATGGGAGTGCTGTCCTTTTTGTAGTAATGGAGCCATACTGAGTTACATTAGCTTTCTACCTTGTTCAAAATATGTAGTAACTTGGGCTCTAATAATGATGCAACCACTGACAGAAGGTTCAAGAACCACTGGAAAAAATGAATTGCCAATTGACTTCATGTGTGTATGCATTTAATTTAAAGAAAGATACTGAACAATTTAACCTCATGCACTGGTAATGTCATATTTTCACTGGAAATTGAAGGGTGTCAGTCACAGAAACACTGTCTTAGTCAAAACTCAGAAGAAAAATACTACTAAGAGTGGGAGAAAACTCAACTATAGTCAGTAGAGAACAGAAGCCACATTAAAGAACTAAAGTTTTCCAAAGACTTTGAAAAGACAGGCTATGTTTACATTGCAATATTACCTATGAAGCTAGTGTAACTTTGTAAACCTGGAGTAATATGTTACATTTGTATGGTGAAGCTGATATGAGCAGGATACAGTATTTTGGGCACAAATAATTGCATTGCACTTTGATACAGTGTCTTTTGTGCACAGTGATGTATCGTGGTGCTTGTTTTCTGTGGCTTAGGTAGGTCTGCAAGTGCAGAATCAATGTGCAGGTGAGGCGAACAGGCAGAGCTACCACAGATATAATACAATTGTCCTGGTTTACCCTAGCTGTAGAATTTTGTTCTCTTGGTTTCCTCTGGTGAACTTATGAGCCCTTCAGAAGCACATTTACTTTGAGGGGGGGAAAAAAAAAAAAAAAAAAAAATCATCTTGGTGTTAAACATTTTGTTACCCAGATGGTTCTTTTTGCCTTGCTTGGCCTTGGTACAGAAGAAGGTTGTGGTTGTTGTTTTGCCTTTTTGTTTCAGAAAGATTCTTAATGTCATTTTCTTTAAAAGAGCAGCTCATGCTCATTGGTATGTTCTGAGGATTTTGTGCCACTCCACTCATGAGAAACTGACATATACATGGATGAAAGGAGTAGTTACCCTGGGAGTACAATTCTTGTGTGCAAATGAGCAGCAGAAAACAGCAAAGTGAATTTAATGCTAAGTTAGTTCTTATCACATATTGTTTCTTTTCACTGCTATCCACTCCGTGAAAATCAGTAACCATGTCCTCATACTATTTGCTTTCCCAGTTTTTGAAACAGTGGCTTATACCAGATACAAAATGTTCTTTATTTTATTTCCAGTCTCCACAGCTGTATCTATTAATTTCTATGTCATCTGCTTTCTCTAGTGCTCCTCATAGGTTTCTTGGGCTGCCTTGTTTGAGTTCTCAGGTCTTTTGCAGAAACTCTGTAAATTTACATTGACACAATGATTTGTCTGTCTGTGATTAACATGATTCTAGTTCTCTGCAAAACTTACACGTCTTTCCTGTGATATGTCCCTCACTATATACTTTTTCAGTTTATGGATTTGTTTCCAATTAACCCATACTATTTTTATTGATGGTTATTGCTACTTAATGGCACTTTTACTATGAAGGTGGTGTTTTTTTGATATGGGACATGCTCCTTTATAATGATGTCCTAATCTCTGTCTACTAACAAGAGTGATAAATGTAGTATTAGCTGTGCAATTACTTTCTTAAAAGAAGTAACAGTAAAGAAAAAATTGAGGTTCAAAGTGTATAATCAAGTAGTTATTCTAAGCACTTTTCAGTCAAAGAGAAATTTTCTTGATTTTCCTAGAATACCTTTTCTTGTTCAGATATTTAAGTAATTTATTTCCATTATTTCCATAATGAAATTATTATGAAGTAAGTAATAAACTATTTAAAGGCTAATTGTTTTCCTAAATTGCAAGAAACATGTATCAGAGAACCCCAGAGCAGTATTTATTTTTTAAATTTATTTTTTTTCTTTCATAAAAGAAGAATAACAAAGATAGGTATAAGACAGTGTGTGCATCTGATGGAGAAAGCCATGTAGAAGAACTGAAAATTCTTACAATTAATCTTGTCTTCTCTCTTATCTATGCTTTGGCATAGGAAAATTATACACTGTGCCAGGATTTGCAAGCTGCAGGCTCATTACCTCATTCTAAAATGGTCAACTGCTGTCTTTCTATGTCCCAGTTTCACTGTGAGAAACACCTCTAAAGATTTCTAGGAGACACAATGTGCCTATTAGATGCTAATTGTGTAACTGCCAATGTACCTGACTCCTACTGATTCTTTACTGATCAGCGGAGTGCCACCAGGTTATTCACTGCTGACTTGATATTTACAGCTATATATAAATGTTGTAATCCAAAAAAGAGATTTTCATTTTTCTATAAATCCTTCTAAGACTATTTTGTTATTGCTATGAAAAACTTTTTTATGGCTCTTCCAGTCTTTATTCAGATCAGTGTGGGGTTTTATATCTTTGTCTTTCTGTTCCAGCTTCTTTACAGAGCAGCAGTGTAGTTCAGAAATACTATTCAGGGCAATATAACTAACTAAATTTCAGTGACCTTTTAATCTCCTTTCTATTGTCTCTTCTCATCTTTTAAATTTTTTTCATTGGTTGCCAGTAAGCTTTTTCAATGATTTATGCAAGAGGATACATAAGATAAGTTAGAAGGCAAAAAAATTCCTGAACTTCAGGCTATTTTTGACAATTCATCATACTAAGGCATGAATTTTCTTCTGGTACCTTTCATACTGATCAATCAAATAAATAATTCCACTCTTGTAGTATGGAGGAGGAAGAGGAGGAAAAAAATCATTACTTTTGCCATAAACCTCTATTCAAAAACAAGGCAAAATAATTTCTGAAGTAATTTACTGTTACAAAAAATTCGCTATAAACAAATCTTATTTGAAAGTTCTTGCATTGGCATGTTTGTTTTTCACAGATAAATTGTGGTTTATTACTGTAACAAGCTTACTGGTCTTATGATTATACATGTAGGTGATTTACTAACACATAAGCTTGTATTTCAGAAAGCAGGTTTTTACTTTGTTCTTTTTTTTCTGTTATTTGTTCATTTGTTTCATCTCAATTTTATTCAGTTAATCCCCTGCAAAGCACATGAAATAAAGTGGAGCAATTTGTTAAGCAATCTTCCTCTATAAAGACACAAAAGATAACCAAAATGCAAACATGTTAAAATTTTCAGTTAGAGAAAGAAAGAAATATAAGGTTAGTTAAGACCCTATATTGAAGCCTAAGAATCTCCTGAGAACCTAAAAGTCCCAGACTACATCAGAGCACGCCAGCAGAGAATATACTATTCTATTACAGGGTGTTCACAAAGGTAGAAGCAATGGTTTGACTCTCATGTGAAAAAGAAACATTATCTTAAACAAACAAACAAAAAATTATTTGATAATAGTACAAATAAGTCACTGTTTCAGCAAAACTATTTGAGTCACATCAAATAAAAAGAAAGAAATGTAATCATGTTCTTTGTCCTTCCAGACACCAGAAAGGTAGCTGGAATTAACCTTCTGTTGGGACACTGGTGCAAAAACCAGGCAGAATTTAAATTCAGGAAGCATATTTTTTCTCTGTACCAATGCCTTCCAATGCCTACAAGACTGTGAATGTATGTGAAAGGATGCTATGAGTATGGGAAAAAGGTGCACCCACTAATGCAGTGCAGTTACAGACATGTAGCCTCTTTCCTCCTGGGAGACGAAGGACACAGCATGTGCCTTTGTGTGGCAGGGTGATTTCTGAAACTTGCCTTGGAGCAAGAAAGTTCAACACTGACACTGACACAGGGGTGCTACTTTCTGGGAAAGCCAGCACTTTCTTCCTGCAGCACAAGGGTGACATAACAATCTTGTTTGCTAGCCTGATGAAGTTGTCTGACAATTAATTCTATTTTGAACCTATGCTGAATCTCAGTGAAAAGCCTGTACCGCGACAAGGTGGAATGAGCACTCAAAAGCCAGAGTTCAAAGGGAACAGGCACTCTGTATCTTTTGCCAGGAAATTGTCCGTATGCAGTGGTGTGAGTGGAGAAACAAAGAGAAGTATGCTATAAGCTAGGTAGGTTTTTTTCCTTTCTGTTTCTTACTTCTGAATGTCAACCTCTTGCTGTGTTGTGGGGGGAGTAATCACATGCAGACTTCCACTGCAACTTGCAAAAGCCTGTCAAAAATGCGTTGATTGAATGATTGGTGTCATCTCTGTGAGAAAGTGGCCCCTAGCTCACAGGTTGTATTAAATTCTATGCTCAGCAGGAGCTTGGTGTGAAAGCAAGATCTTTTTCACACTCCTGCCTTTCCCAAACCAAGATCATCTCATATCTTAATTTTTCCACTTCAATTAATCAATTTCTAACACTTATGATGTAAAAATTTGAGTGACCATGAATAGTAATTTCCTGTTCTTTATTGTTATGAATCTAATTTTTGTAAAATGCTTCATACTGTTAAAATAGGTATATTTTCAGTTGCAGCTAAAATCTATGTATTTGAAATACCCAGTTCTGATAAGAAGTGTACATGATTACGGAACACATTGCTCTTATGAAAGCAAACCTCTACTAAATGTTTCAGGCTGATCCGAAGTATATGATTGTTTTACTCTCAACAACAAATTTCCGTTTGACACGTGCCTGTGTGTATTCACAGCAAATTGAGTATTCAGGAAATACTGGACTGCTGGTGTAATTTTGTTTTCTCTAGGCAGGATCGTATCAAGCAAAACACTGTATTTTTCCATGCATCTTCTGTATTTCTCTGTAAAAGGAGCAAGCTATTCCTTTTAAAATATAGTCTTCTTTGAAAAGAAGTCCCTGGATAACTCACATAAATTTGGATTCTACAAGAGGAACAAGAAACAAAAGAGATGAAGGGCATGAAGACATTCTCAGGTAAACTTCCTTTGTACTACTCACATGTATGGAACTATTACTGTTGCTGAATTGTAAAGCTGCATTGCAGATGATTTATAGATTATACTAAATTAAAGTACAGTTCTTTTTCAGGAACTGTTTTATGTTATACGTTTATCATATCACATCATCATCAGTACAGGATGAATTTAAATAAAATAGAATGCTACAATTCCTCTGGAACGCGCAATCAAAACATAGTAGGAAGACCGCAGAGAGCAATCTGGATCTTTTAAAAACAACGTACAAACTACAACAGCTGATTAGAGTTCTGCTCTTTATCCTGCATTCTCTTCTGTCATCTGACTTCTGAATGACTGTATGAGCTCCTTGTAGATGAAGCCTTGATATATGTCACCATTAAACAGCAGGATATAAATGTGAATGATTATGTGCTGCTGCTGCATTAGAATTTCTCACAATACTCACTTGTTAGCTGAGATTGGTATCTTCCCCACTGACGGTAGTTTTTAGCATTACTTCAAATATATCTGTCATGTCTTCCTCTATGCAGGCAAATTGAACAAATGGAGTACTGTGCTTCCACAAACTGATTAGGTAGATGCCTCAGTAAGAAAAGTCTGCATAGATGGAGTTGGACAGTTGAATGACATGTGCACAGCTGGGACATGTTGAGTAAAGCGCATGGAGTAAACAGCACTGCCAATTTATAACTGCTGAGGCCTGAGTTTGTTTTCTTTGGCAATTATTATTTTTCTTTCTAGATGTTTCCATCCTTCACAGAATGACTAATGTGGTCACAGATTTGCTGTCACTCTTGCAGTTTCTTTTCTTTCAATATTCCAATTTCCATTTGGGAAAACAAGGCAAATCTTTTGTCTGAAGCACAGTTCTGTATAGCAGAGGATATGCCTGCTTCCAGCATTTCTTCAGCATGATTCTGTTGGTGTTCTTTAATGCATTTCTCCTTCCTCTGTCTCTTCTAGTGTTTTCTTGCCATGTTGTGGAATTTAGTAGATAAAAGGTAGTGAATCATTGCTTTGTTTTAAATATTTCCTCAGTACAGGCACTCCAGAGCACTATAAGCAGTAATACTTTCCACAATCCCCCACGAAATCTAACAGCATAGGAAAGAATAGAAGTTAATTAGAAGTGCAACTAATTAAATAAGATTTAATTTAATTTTTAACACTGCAAAAGACACTATATTTTGAATCCCTAAAGGAAAGTAATTCTGCAGCCAAGAAGCACTGACATTAGTATGTCAGCTTAAAAGGCCCAGCTCTTTTTATTTCACTTGTACAAAACTTGCACTGAAATTTATGAAATAAAGCAAATGGCATAAACTTCAGGCTCCACACATAAGATACTGTGAAATATAGAACCTGAATTTACAAGTTGCCCAAAAGCCACTGCAAATTAGGGTAAATGGTTGCAGTAAGACTCAACTCTGTCTTGTGAGACAAAAGATTAATCAACCAATTCACTAAAAATGGCAAAGTATAATGAAACATATCTAGTTTAAACAACGTATCTAACTATTGATTTTGTAAAAGTTGAAGATGGTTTGTATAATCACCGAAAGTTATGGTAATTGATTGTATCATCTTACCTGGAGGTCGTGACTGTTAAATAATATATATTTCTAGATAACATATTTACTTTAATATAGTTTTAAGTTAGGTATCCTTGTATACAACACCTCCTTTGAAGAGGCAGCCAGAATAAAATGACACAACTCCAAACAATCACAATTATGCCAGATTTGCCCCAGATGTTATTAAATGTTGGTACAATAATGAATGATCTTTTGCCTAATACATTTACTAGATGTTATATCATACCATTGCATTTTCTTTGGAGCTGATGGAGCAGAAAGCTGACAGTCTTATAACCACTATAAATTCATAGGTATTTTTATGGTGTACAGAGAATACAACAAAGATCACTGTCCTTTTGCATTAGGTATCTGTAAAAAATAGAAGCAAACCCAATCCCACAAAAAGTTTTTTCTCTGAGGATGAAAAAAGGAGGTAAAGGATGTTGCTCTGAGCTGAATTAACCAAAGCATTTTATTTTTATTTTTACTTTATTTCATTTTACTCTTTAAAAAAACCTTAATCTTGAAGAGACATTACATGTTCGTTGCTTGTTTAATCAAATGTAGTCAGAAGATCATTTACTTCAGGACTGCCTGGAGTAAATCTGGGGATCAAGAGAACCACAAGACCTGTCTAAAAAGAAAATCTATCTGTCTACTTTACTGGGCAAAAGACTGTGTGGGCTGTGTTTTACATTTTCCCGTCCATGTTGTTTCATAGATTTCCCTTTCAGCAGTGTTCCACACCTCTTTCTTTCATGTACTACCATGTGCATTTACTAGGTGCAAACAGAGCACTGCATTTATTTGGGTGTATTGGAAAATAATGATTTTGCTGCTAGACTTCATCATCTCTTTGTAGCACTGGAATAATTTGCAAGCCAAATTTGACACTCCAGTTTGATGCTTGAAGGGAAAGATTGATGCATCCTCTACTAGCTATAATAGGCCAGAGCAAACCTGTGGTCTCCAGGGTTGTGAGACCTGCCTCTTCACCACTATCACATCAATGCTTCCTTCACTACCCCCAGAACCTTCTGGTAAGGAAGCTTCACTGTAATTTAGGATATACAGTGTCCATAAGGTACAGATTCAGAGAAGAATCTAGATTACTTCAATGTCTCTTACCTGCTTATACTGAGCCATATTTGCTCTTGGTCTTACACATATACGGAAAAGTTTCTCAGGCAAGATGTAATCAAATGCATACTACCTAAGCCACCGGAAAATTGTAGCCATCCCTGTCAAGAACAGAGCTCTCAGCTCATAAAAATCTTTTCTCCCCTTCCATCTTCATCCAGGCATAAGTGAAAATATATTCATGAAATCCTATGCATGAAGCCATAGCACTGAGTTCTGGAAAATTTTGTTTCACTTGTGTCAAAAGAAGAGGCCTCATGAACAGCTTCTTGAACTGCAGAGTTTCATCAGTTGCTGTGGCACCCAGGGGTGGCCAGTCTCATAAAAAACTATTAAAAAACATAATGGAGAAACTAGATCTGAATCACCATAATGCACACTATTGGACTGTTAGTGATCTGTTCTGAGGAGTGGATGCTGTCCAGGTATGCCAGTGATGCCACAATATACTATAAGCAAGGCAGGCCTCGCAGAGTACATCACAGATGGCTATGTGGATTGGGAGTAGAGTCTATCAACTTGTTATGATATTTTCACATCTCTAATAAAAGGTGCCAGGCAATCCAGCAAATCACTGAGCAGGAGGCATGCTGCTTCATTCTCCAGGGATGGCCAGATTGCAAAGAGTGTGTGCCACAAGAGTTTACTACCTACTGAGAAATGAGCTGTGTGTGCAAAATGGAATTTTGTTTACAGGAGACCAAACAATAATCCTGATAGAGTTAAAAGTTAACATCACAACAGTGATTCATGCTTCAAACCCAGGAGAAGAACCATGGGCAAGTACAGCTAGGAGGTATGTCTCTTGGAAAAGAGAAGAAATCAAGCTCAGAGTAACAAGTGAAGTATGAAGAGTATAATAATAAAAAATAAAATAGGATAGGGAAGTCTCCTGCAGCTAACTTCCACTGGGGGGAAATATTTTTCTGCTGTACATTTGTAGTATTGTATCAGGGAAGGAGGAATTTATGGAAGTCACAAGAACTGGAACCCGGAGATTGAAGGTGCGTCTTGCAAGTGGCATGTATGGTCAGATAATATGCTACAAAATTCCAGTGATTCATCTCCCTTTGGGAACTGGAATCAAAAACTTCTTCAAATGCCTACTCACAAAGCAATAATTAAGCAAAACTATTAAAAGAAACAGTAAAGAAATCAATCATGTAGGCAAGACAATCTGGAAGACATTCTTACCTGCATGTCAGCCCATTATAATATACTGTCACAGATATTACACAACTTTTGTGTCCCATGCAAGAGCTGGTGGACTGAAGAAATACCGCTCATCTTTCCAACATAAAGGGCAATTTGCTTAAACTTATGAAGGAAGAGCAGCAGAGGGCAGCAACTCAGAGAGTCAAATGAGTTAAGTAGTCAAGTTTCTAATTTAGGTGATAGCATGCTGTCGTGGTTTAACCCCAGCCAGCAACCAAACACCACGCAGCCGCTCACTCACTTCCCCCCCTCCCAGCAAGATGGGGGAGGAAATCAGGAAAAAGAAGCAAAGCTCGCGGGTTGAGATAAGAACAGTTTAATAGAACAGAAAAGAAG
>JAOBAS010006679.1:0-19126 GCA_025311575.1 Elanoides forficatus | reverse complement strand
GGCCTTGGCCCACCGATCCAGCCTGTCCAGATCCCCCGGTATCAATACAGGCTGGAGGGTGAAGGGATTGAGAGCAACCCTGAGGAGAAAGACTCGGGGGTACTGGTGGCTGAAAAGCTGGACATGTGAACTTGCAGCCAAGGGGGCCAATCATATCCTGGGCTGCGTCAAAAGAAGCATGGCCAGCAGATCAAAGGAGGGGATTCTGCCCCTCTGCTCCGCTCTGGTGAGACCCCACCTGCAGTTCTGCGCTCAGCAATGGGGCCCCCAACACAAGAAGGACATGGACCTGTTGGAGCGGGTCCAGAGGAGGGCCACGAAGATGATCAGAGGGCTGGAGCACCTCTGCTGTGCAGACAGGCTGAGAGAGTTGGGGCTGTTCAGCCTGGAGAAGAGAAGGCTCCAGGGAGACCTTAGAGCAGCCTGCCAGTACCTAAAGGGAGCCTACAAGAACGCCAGAGAAGGACATTTTACAAAGGTAGGTAGTGATAGGACAAGGGGTAATGGCTTTAAACTAAAAGAGGGTAGATTTAGACTAGATATAAGGAAGACATTTTTTACAATGAGGGTGTTGAAACCCTGGCCCAGGTTGCCCAGAGAGGTGGTTGATGCCCCATCCCTGGCAACATTCAAGGTCAGGCTGCACGGGGCTCTGAGCAACCTGATCAAGTTGAAGATGTCCCTGCTCATAGCAAAGATGTCTCTGCTCATGGCAGGGGGAAATTGGACTAGATGACCTTTAAAGGTCCCTTCCAGCCCAAACTCTTCTATGATTGTGAGGAAAAAGGCAGTCTGAAAACAAAAATGGAATAAATTTCTAACGTCAACAGACAAAGAAGTGCTACAAGTGCTACCATTTGTATAGTGGGCTTTCAGACTGAGTTAGGAGGGAACTCTCATAGTCAGCACTACAAAAATCCTTACAGGTAGTGGTGATACCAGGGCTCCTTAGAGTTTCTTTGCCAACTCGTTGTAGAAAAGAATGACAGTAACTGCTGGAGTTACCTCTATACAGAGACACCAACAGCCCCAAATCTGATGGATTAGGTTTACCTACTTCTATTGAAAATAACCTGCAAAGGAAAGACTGCTGAGCTAGAAATACAACTTCTGCTTATACAGTAAAAATGCAGGAAGAGAGAATGAATGAGCTGAAAAGTTGAAAATTCACAGATCTAAGTTCACTATTCTATTTTGCAGTGGATTTTAAAGACAACATCTTGTGTCATAATCTGTGGTTGTGAAACAATGTTCCATTGCCGTATTCTTCAGAAAGTAGTATGTCCTGTAAAGAAAGGGCCCTGAACATTACTCCAAGATTGAGGAGAGAGCTGAAAAATAATAAACAGATAAAGGTACCTTGTGCGAACTTCAAAAAAGAAAAATAGGAGGAGCTGCTTTACAGAAAGGGAAGGACAATAAACATTACTGGGGCTGTTATTTGACCAAAGGATAAAAAGAGAGAAAGAAGCAGCAAAGTCCCTGGCAGGTTTTCTCATCAAGTGAGGAGTCTGGATTTGGTTCCTAGCAGGCTGACATATTTTCATTTTCAGAAATCTGTTAAGGGCATCCAAAAGAACTAGATTAATGTAATTGGCTTGAAAATATGATTGATATAGCTCTTTGAACTCAAGAGCTTGTGAGGAGAAAGGGAAGAGAAGGCTGTTGCCAGAACATGAATCTCAGTTGACTGGTAGCTCTAATAATGACCAAGAATTAAAATATTAGTCTAAAGGCCTTGATAATTAAAAAGAAAAATGTGATGTTTCAGTAATCAATGGGAAACAGAATGTCTTAGAGAAGCAGAGCATGACAGTAGGTGTCTTGCTCATACAGAATATTATCTATAGTGTTCAAATTTGTCACCAGAATGTAAATTTATTCAAGATCTGTTGTAACTGTGTCTTGTTTAAAACAAAAATATCCGTATATGGGCTTTTGGTTAATGCTGCAGTTTAATAATTAATATTATATAATAGTTTTATAGCACTGGGCAAAAGCAAAGGTTTTTGGTTGTATGCCAGCAATGCCATAACCTTGGCAATTCATTTGAAATGTGTCTAGGTAACTTTGCTTGACAAAAATCTGCCGTGCGTTTGTAAAAACCTCCCTCCACATCCATTCAGATACAGTGGTGGCCTGCTGACTGCACTTGTAAAACATACAGATCTTTCCTAATGACAGCTCCAAAAATTACAGATCCTTACACAAAAATAAGAAAAAACCCCACCCCTCTTAATTGTCTCTGTCAATCAAATTCTTTACAAACATAAAGGAAATTATAAAGGAACAGGTAAATTTCTATACATATTTCCTATAGAATTCTGTATTTCTTACAGAATTTCATATGTAGCTTAAAGACCAATTGGGGAAGTTAGGTCTGGTATTAATGGACATGATACCAACTTCTAAAAAGTTCTTGTCACAGCAAATGCTCAAAAAGCTATTAGTGTCAGTATATCCAACTTTTTATCATATATCTTGGAAAGGACATTGTTTTTTTCCCCATAAATTGAAAGCTTGTTTTTCATCTGGCTCTGAGTTTCATAAGTATTAGTTATTAGATTAATAACTGGTGTCCTAAAAGATAACATTTGCTGCACTGACTGATTGCCGAACAGCAAAGTAAAAAACCACAAAACAAACCAAAAAAACTAACAAAAAAAACCTACCAAAAAAATTCCTTGTACTAGTGTAGATATCATCAAATGCCTCCAATGATCAGAGCAGTCATGAATTGATATGTCTGTCAAGCTGAGATAGAGTGAACTTACTATGGTAAGATGGCTTTGTTTTTATTTCTTGGATTTTCCAGAGACTTCTGAATATTGGACAGTCATTTCCTATAGTGAAGGCACTCTCATGTTAGGCTTTGCAGAGTTCTGTTTTATTTTCCCTTCTTTAATCAGCTAATGAAGCTACAACAACAGCAGGGAAAGATACAGAAATTATAGTTTCTTCCATACAAGGAAGACAAAGATTTTTCTTGTTGTCTGTTTGTCTCTAGAATACTCCAACACAGTGATTCTCCCATTTATAGTTTTGTTTGGGATAGAGATAAAAGCCAGCTGCCTATAGTGCAATGAGACACAACAGAGGTGGGGTCGATGGGCAAGATGGGGAGGTTGCAGAGTCTCCCTCCTTAAAAATACTAAAAAAAGTCTGGACGTGGTCCTAGGCAGCTGGCTCTAGGTGTCCCTGCTCGAGCAGAGGGGCTGGACCAGATGACCTCCAGAGGTCTCTTCCAGCCTCAACCATTCTGTGATTCTCTGGTAAAGCAACAGAAATATATCACAAGGGTTGAATGCACCCACCTGATTCTCCCCCTTTCGTCACCAATATTTGCAAATCAGATTTCTGGTAATCTTCACAATTACTTTTGAAAGTTAGCTATGGCAGCTTTACTCATTTGTATTTGGTTAGGATGATGTGACCTCTTGTCTGAAGTCCTCTCCTTGCTACTGTGTTTCTTGCATTCATTATCTACCTAGGTCATTATAGTGTTCCCTGCTTGAGTTTACATGTTAAGGAAGATATCACACACATGTGCATATCATACACAGAATGTTGGCGGTTTTGGGGGGGGGGGATTTAGTGATACTGTTACCTATGGACCAATGGGTAAAACTAGAGGTGTTATTTTTACTATGTAAAGGTCTACATAACTTTGGTGCTAGTAAAAGAAACAAACCTCACGCTAAGTCTTTTGTAAAATGGCATCCCTGAAGATCGTTTGGGTCTGATGCTAATTCCCTTCTCCCTGCTCCATGTTTGAGGTAACTCGCATCTGGAGGTATGTAGAGAAGCTTTTGAGAAAGCTAAATGTTGTCTGAATGCAACTTACGGCCTAGGCAATATGAAGTATCTGTTGTTACAGTTTTTCCTTTTGCTTGAAGCCCTGTTCAGTCACTTTGCACAAAGGTGACATGACTGATGGCTTATCTCAGGTAAAGTAGAATGTTAGTTTAAAATGAGAAGAATGAAGCAATTTAAATAATACCATATGTCTAGGACTTCTTTCAAAAATCTTTGACTTATGCTTTCAGTGTTACAAATGTTAACAAAGACTTGTCTGATCATGAAGTTGCTTCTACAAGTCTCATCTCACTTCTGAATAAATGCAATGGACCCCTAGCCCTGTACGGAGCCTATTAATGTCATAGGCAAAAAGCCAAAATTGAAGAATAGTTAGCTTAGGACTAGAACCAGGCCTTTCACTCGGCAACAGATGGGGATCATGTTGAAAGAAATAAAGGAAGAAAGAATGAAACAAAGAAACAAACAAACTAGGTCTATGAGGTAGAGAAAAGAATATAAGCAAAAAATAATCCCCCAAAAAACAAACCCCAAGACTCAAACCTAATTAAATTTTTATTTTTCCTGATATAACTTTAAACACTGTCATGATGCTTCATATTAAATGCATTGACTAGGAATTTAATTTTACATGCAGGCAATTCCTCTGTAGTTTAGATCTAGCCATGGAGCATTTTGAAATGTTTGTAGCATTTACATTTATGTTTGATTAAATAGGTTCCTGTAATTAAAATCCAATAGCGTTCAACTGATGGACTTTGAAATGTTAAACATAAATAGCATAAGACTGCACAATGGAATAGCTTTGAAAACCAAAATCAGTAAGTTCTTCAAGCAAAGATAGATAATTCTGGTTTGTAATTTTTCTGTACTGACACAGATATTTTTAGATCTATTTCCTGTAATTAGTACCCTAGATATCTACCTTGTTAAACCAGGGTGAAGTTTATCTGATTTAGCTCCAGCATTGATACATCATTACTTGAGACAACGTGTTGCTGTTCTGCTTTGTTGTTTCTTGTATAAAAAAGAAAATGTGGATTTTAGAAAATATCTGTTGATACAAATCACAATTAATTGTGAAATATGCAACAGATGGCGAAACTTATAATCATTCTATCAGACTAATAGTATACTGTCTGCATTTTGGAATTTGCTTTTCCCAAAAGATGCTGTTGGGCTGGAGCCATATTGACAGCTGGTATGTTCCTAATGTAGTTAGTTTGATATACCTCATCTATTAAATTCTGTGCATTTTCCAAAATAACAGATGACAAGTGCAATTGACCACCTGGGAAAAGGCATCTTCAGTAGAAAGCTTAAAATGATTTTTTTGTGTGTGATTGTAGAGATATGCACTGCTTTTCTATTTTGGGTGACATTATAAACTACTAGCATTCTATTTGCCTTCCAAAAGTTCAGTATTTTTTGTACACACGTAATGATCAAAAATAATCGTGGGACAACTAACAGATGCTATAACTCTCATGCTTTTAGAAAACTATGACATGCTTATCAGCTTCTCTCTTCAAATGTGGTATTTAGGAATCACATTGCAGACTAAATTGAATTACCAGTCTCAGGCAGTACTGCTGTGGAGTACAGAATGTATCCTACAGAAAGCTGTGTAAGATATAGTCATTTAAAAGAATCAACATTTTTCTCTCAGGTAATGTACAGTGATATATTTACTGCAGAACATTTTGTTGCTGAACGAAAGCACCACTGCATGTAATTGATGATCCTGTTATTAAAATAAGGAAACAGAATTACTTATAGTTTTGAAAACATGCAAAGTAAAGTTTGTATACATTGTACAGAATTTAAACTTGTTCATATTCAGTATTCTCTGAATTCTGAAAAGAAGTTATTTTCAAGGGTTGGTTTGGTCAATTTTAAAGTACCAACTCCAGCGATGATGTATTTATAAATCTTGGTGTTCTTTTGTCTTTATTCACATCTACAATAACCCTATGTAATTATTCATTCATAAGGCTATTCCACAGCAACGTGCAAGTCTCTGCTACTCAGCTTCTTCAGCCATTTCCATCACATGGCCAGCACGATTTTTTTTTTTTTTTTTTTTTTTTTGAGAATGATTTAGGAAAATACACAAGGCATTGGACTGGTATAATACATCTGAAAAAAATAATGGTTTCACCAAAGCAATGCCTTAGCGAGCTACTGGCTCTTGTACGGGATGGTGGACCCAAGACTGAGGGCCACGCTCCCCTTTCTGAAGACCAGTGGCAAAGCAAACCGCTGACCCTCCTCAGGGAGTAACCTGCAGGTGAGGCAGAGCAGCACGCTGGGGAGACCAGCTGGGAAAGATTATCCTGAATTATGGGAGTGGAGTAGCTAATGTTTTTTTTTAAAAGTGGAAAAGCTACTCGATTAACTGGGAGTTGGTCTCAGGACACATAACTAATAACGAGGGAAAGAAAGGCTGTGCGTGAATTCATGTACCGCTCCTGCAGGGGGCTGTTCATTTTGATTCTGGAGGGTCAGTTAGAGTTGGTGTCGGTGAAACGGAAAGAAAGATGGTCTGGTGAATCCCACTTGGATTTTAGAACCGGATGTTATGCTAAGGAAGAACAAAGTCTGTAAGAAAGGGTTCAGGTTTTGGGGTATGGGAGGGTTGTTTCAATGTTTAGAGCTCACTTTCATTATTGTATCTCAAGATGGATTTTGCAATGGATAGTAGAAGTACAGAGGGGAAAAAAAAGCAGCAGTTTAGTACTGGAACAATCCAGTAACACAGAAAATAATGGGGAAAATCAGTAATCTCATGGCGGTACACATCTGTTACATAACTAAAGTGCCAAGAAGGTATTTTAGAGGAATTATTATTAAAATTAATGTCAGAAAAATGGTGATATTCTATTTTATACAGCCACTCTTAGAGCCTTTGCTTTGCTAGAACCTATAGGTCCAATACTAAGTGGTGAAGACTTCTGTTTTGGGGAGAGGCTGAGCAGAGATTTTTCACAGAAGCACTGAGACCGACTCAGTAATCCTATTTCAAAGAAATACTATTAAGACATTTTACCTACTGCTGTTTACAGAAGAGCAATCAAATGCTTAGCATAATTCTCTATATTGTGAATATATGTTGGGTTGTCCTGGGTTTTGTTTGTTTCTTTCTTTCTTTTTTCTTTTTTTCCAGTCAGATGGGAAACAGAACCAAAACACTTCAGCTTTTTTCAAGAGCAAGTGAAGACTACATGTCTTAGCCTTTTAACCATGACTTGGTGCCTAAAGCCTTAAACAGAGATAGAATTAAAAGAAACTACTTCTTCGCCAAAACCATTTGCTCTCCCAATTGCAATGGCTTGTGATGGAGAGAGATAGAAGAGATTAATAGAAAAGTCACTTTTAGCTTTTTCTCTCTCCCATAGTTAGTTCTAAAAAAGGATTACAGTTATGAGGCTGATGTCTAATAGGTATTTAATTTTTAAGTGAGTTGGACCACATACAATGAGAAAAACTGGTCTGAGGGCCCAGAGGATAAGCAATTCCCAAATAAGTGAGAAGACCAGGTTGAATTACTTCCTCTGAATTACGTCATGACTACTGATGACCTCCTTGCTCCTTCTCTGAACTGCTTCAGAACTGTGCCTTGTACTTGAGAAATCTTGTCAAAACCAACATGATTTTGGAAAACAACAATCAAAACCAATAAATAGACTTTTTTTTTTTTTTTTTAATCTGTGCAGACTGTTGTATTATTTATATTCCAGAGACTGTCAAGGACCAGACTGTGCTCTCAGACTGGCTTTTTTATAATGTTACTATGGAATTATTGTCAACTATAGTAATAAAACATAAAGAGCTTGATAATGAAGTTCTTATGCTATCAAAAGTTTACCCATGAAAGTAGTCCTATTTTTCTAAGAGCATGTTTTACACAAGTAAATACCAATAGGAGTAAGAACTGTATAATGCGGTCCTAAGTAACTCTGCACATTATTTTTTAAAAACAGCGAGCGTTCCCTTTTGTGAATATTTCCTTAACCTTCTGTTCAAGCTATGTCGACACAGACCCAGAACTCCTATGACACTCTCATTATTTGATGGATATTGAACAGATATTCTCATTTGTTTTACATTTCCCTTGACAAAGGCTGTGGCAAAACTGCATGACCAGTTCCTCATTGTCATGCTTTCTTCTCTCCATTCTCTGCAGCATTATGCAGTACTCTTACACTAAAGCAATGGTTTGAAATATCATTTTTCTCCCAAAAGATATCTTTGTTAAAGGGCAGAAATCTGTTTTACTACTTCCTATCATTATCTGAATTGACTAAAACAATGAAACTTATTATGGAAGGTGGGGATGAGGTGGGGTACTTCAGGTCAAATGTTTAACATATTTCTCCTTTAATTTCAGTCCTTCCTTACAAAATGTTATTACAAAGGGTAAACATATCCAATAAACACCTGAAAATAGTTTCGAAATATCATTATAGTGCTGTCATAGGTAACTTCTTAATAAATATGATTGTCATCTTCTGAACAAATGATAATTCTGTCCTAACCATATAGTTTATTAACAAACTAATATTAAAAATAATTAACAAAATGTACTTTTTTTTCTTCCTGCATTTTTCTTCATTATCGATCGTCCTTGTAGGACACATGTCCCCACAGATTCCATTTATGCAAGATAACATTTTTACTTGCTAATTTAGCACTTTTTTATAAATAATTTTCTAGATAAGTAAAAAAATCAGAGCATAATATTTCATGGGAGTAATCAAAACGATAGTAAGAGTGGCATGCTTCTGCTCTTACTTGTATCCATCCAATATTAGGAGCTTATTCCAGTGAAGATAATTGTGAATCAAGAATGATTCCACTAAACTAGAGCTGCAAAAATAAAAACACCTAAAAAAGAAGAGCTGCAAAAATAAAAACACCTAAAAAAGAAGTGAGGTTGGAATCCAACCTGCAGTGACTTAGGATTAATAACCTAATATAGTAAGGAGTGCTCAGGCATTATGGAAGCACTCAGATAATATGGTGAAGACTGCCAATATGTGAACCTATGTAGATGGATGATGAAAACCACTTCTGCATTAGTTCTGCCACCTCCCTAAGTATAAATAGTATTCAGCAGTTTTATGAGTAGAGGCTGTAATAAGTTCTTTAGTTTGTATCATCTGATATTCCCAACCATCCACCAAAATGAATCATAACTACATAGCTATTACTGCTATTGCAATGAAGTGGGTATGGAAAAAGACAGAATGAGGAAATGCAATAGTTACACTTTTATGTCTGGCAAGAGGCTCTCAGATACTTTAATGAGGAATTTAGGGTACAGACTTGGGTGGATGGATTATTAGATAGATCAAATGATATTTATCTCTGTCTGAAACATAGCTTATTGTGATGAAGACTGAAGTTAAAATGCATGTGTTCTCCCACGGGGTGAATTTTAGCAAAAGATAAGAATTCAACCAAGCAGAAATAAGGAAGAAAGGCTTATTTTCCTATTTAAAATCTGTTTTTTCCTCCCTCTAGCATAATAACACCACTGCAAAGTGGGCACAATAGAAATCTGCATATATTACAAAAGCACATTTGGCATTTTTATTTAAATCCTAATAATTCTCTTTCCTTATGAACAAACAAATTGGGCCTAATGCTTCACTGCATTGCTCTAGGTTTTCTGATTTCCTATAGCATGTTTCATATTTGGTTTTTTTTTGTTTTGGTTTGGTTTTGGTTTTTAGGTGGTTTTGGTTTTTCTCCATAGGAAAGGCTCACAAGTGCTATTGCTGCTCTTAACAGGATTGCATCAGGTTTAAAGCCAGAGTACTGCAATATAATGTTGAGTGTTACCAATGCCCTTTCTAATGGAAGCAGAAAGAATAAGGACATTGGCCTTCCCTCATTAAGGCACCTCTAAGCTCTCTACATATAGTAGCAAGAATCTGACTGGCAGTTTTAATCACAGAGCTACTTAGGGAAATATCACAATATGCTTTCCTACCTTCTACAATCTTTGCCTAGGTTTCTGCTCCTGGCCACTGTCAATGACTGATTTTCAATACACCACAGCAAGGGAGCTGCTCTACCACAAATTAAGCCCTAATGCAGAATCAGGTTGTCTGTGTGCAATTAAGTATTATGTTCCTAGTGACACAAAATTAACTTCATCCATTCCACCTATCTGCAGTCCCTGCTGATTATCAGATGTGTCTAATATCAGACATGATGCAGGACTAGAGTCGTCCTTATTTTAAGAATGGAACCAGCTGAGGGGGACGTACCCTCAGATACTTGAAGGGGAAATTAAAATCGTTAACTGCTCAACAGTGGTAACTGGTGAGCAAGGAATCATCTGGCACGGAGAGAAAGAAGGTCCAACTGCAAAAGGGGTTAAAATGGCTTGAAGCAGGAAAGCCAGAGGCAGAAGGACTCCTGTAAGGGCGTGAGGTTTCCCTTGGTGATGAGATAAGAAATGGCCACAGCATTGTCTTGTAGCCATTCCGGAATGGAAGCGCTCAGGGGCCACCGTTGGGCGGCAGAGGTGGTGATGGGGGACGGACCCAATGCTGAGCTGAGGCACCCTATGTCAACACTCGCAGGATTGATGCTGGTGCAAGTGTATATAAGGAACTGGCTCACGATATATCTTTGCAGACTCCTTATAGAACTGTTTATGGCAGTAAGACTCTGTCCAATGCATTGCTTATTAATATTTTTTTTTAAATATATGTATTTAAGTAAAAATATGTGTTTAATTCACCTCAAAGAATACAATAACAATTCCTTATACCGTAAAAACAACATATTCTTAGCTATCAAGAGACTTGTTCATTTTCCCCAAATAAATAACTGGAAATTGTGTTTTCTCCAGCTTTACTACTGCTTATCATGGTTCCTCTGCTAGTTACTCTGATGACAACAGTCACAGAGCAGGGTTTGGGCTCCCCCTTCAACCACTTCAATTTAGTGCAAACCCACCTTCACCAGAGAGGGACCTACCATGTTGATTCTGAGCCAGTCATGGGAACCTACTATCTAGCAAGGATGTAATGGTATAGAATGGAAACCAGCATATTTTAAATTATGCAGAAAATTCTGCCAGTCTATAGGTACAGGCAAGTCCCTACAGAGCTGAGTTTGGAACGGGTATAGGAGAAGCAGCAATTCCACAGCATTCCCACTTAATATCCTTCACAGGACCTACATACACATGCTTTGTGCAAACAAGAGTGAAATATTACTTTCATTACAGGATAAATACTCTGGGCTGATTAGGAAGCCAAAGCTTTTTCTTAGGTATCTGAATAGAGAAGATTTCCACTAACTACCAATATGCATCCCCACAAACAAAAAAAAATATTGAATGTTTCTGTAGGTCTCCTAATCAATCTCAAAATTCATGTATGTTATCTACCTGTCATACATCCTTCCATAGTTTATTATTTTTCTCCCATTTATTACAAAGCCTAGGTCTCCCCCAGCTTTAAAGCAAGGAAATAATACCCAGAACTAGAACGGAAATAAATATTTGAATAGCAAAAAAACAGAAGGAAAAAAAAAAAGTCTATCTATATGTTTCAGTGAGAGGTATGTTTCATTTGGTACACACACAGTTCCCACATACACAAATAACAAGAGAAACTATTTAAAGATACCAAGTAGGCTTGACACATATACACAAAGAAAAAAAAAAATAAAAATCAAGAATATCAGTAAGCTCTATGAGCTGAATTTTCCATCAGTTACCAAGTTATGATGAATGCAAGTGCAACATTTCTTAATCATTGTAATACAGGATTTAAAAAAGACAGAAAACTCTACATTCTGGAGAAAGTCATATTGCATCAACACTATATTAAGATTTCATTAATCAGATCATACACAGAAAAAAATCAGGAAAATATGTAAACCACAGTACCAGAGAAATAGCACAAGCTGTCATTTAAAAATCTTTAAATATCAGTATTTAGTTTAACTTTCTGTTCCTTCTTTTAAGCCCTGACTGTACTCCAAGAATAGCCTGCAAGTGCTGCTCACTCTGGACATTTGGATTGTGAAGTGTCAGAAAGGAGAGTGTTTCATTTGGCATTGTGAAAATCTTAGAGGTACCAATTTACCATGCTCAGAAGTGACTGAAAGAAAAATTTCTTATCTTCTTATTTTTATTCTACCTCTCTCTTTTCTCTAATCCTCTCTAATCCACTCAAAAAATTATCAGCTAGGAATTTGCCCGTGTCAAGTTTTTGAACCAAGGGTGGTTTTGCTCTAGCTTTGTTCTCAGAAGCGTGACGGCCCTTGGATCACTTTTGCAACGGGAATTGAATTTTTTCCCCACTCTCATAACTCAGAGAGAACTGCAAAAGGGTTTTGGATTAAAGCCACAGAAGGACTTTATCACCCAAATCTTACCTTACCATTTCAGGAAGGTTTCCCACTCACGTGCTGTCTGACCCACAGATGTCTTGAAGCATGTAGATGGTTAAAGGCTTGCTGGCAGGGCCCAAACTGCCTAAACCCCAAGCAGACGATTGAGCATTGCTGCAATAACAGGAACTGACCCCTAGATCTCATATAGGATGAACAAGACATACTGCAGCTTTTGGCACTGTAAAGATCGTATCTAAAAATCCCATGAATACTGAACACGTGATTTGAAAGAATTTCTTAAAATACTAAATCCAGTTTTCTCCCGTCACAGTTAATTATCCGATTTATAAACATAACTTTAAATAAGCTGCATTTCTTCCTGCCACTTCCTCAGACCTTGCTTGTTGGTGATTAGGAGCCTTCTTTTAATTTCCTGGATAAGTTTCCTCTTGGCGAATTTATACCTACTTGTTCGTTTGCCAGCATGAATTAGCTCTTTGGTGTCCTTGTGTATTTGCAAATAGTAACCTTATCTCAGTCTTTTATTTTTCCTTTCAACAAAAGCTGTTCCTAGACTGTATATTTGACTCAGGTCTGAGCCCAAGAGCTTTGCCTTTACCTCCGTCTGAAACGCTCCCTGGCATGAAATCCTTATGGGTCAGAGGCACTGATTATGCTTTGCTGTGTTGTAGCCTCCTCTGTGCCATGCTGGGGATCATGTTGATAAACACCTTAGCCAGAATGGTGAATAATTAAGAAAACTATGATTGAGAACTGTTTAAAGAACTGTTGTTCTTTAGCCTGTTTAAGCAGCTGTTTAAGCAGCTGTTAATTATCCCAACATCATGCCATTCATGGTCAGACACAAGTCTCAGTGAAAAGGCAGTGTTTGTTGTTCACTGATCCCTACCAGCTATGGAGAAAAGGAACATTCCCATGGGGTCTTATTTTAGAAGGTTCTGTTAATCTTTCCTTCCAGGTTGAGACTGCTGACCACTACTAGCATCAGCCTCGCTACAGTCACCCAGAATTTGATGTCGAAACAGGGCTTGCTGCAGCAGTATCTATCAGCTGGAAGGGAATAAGCAGCGGTCTCAGCTGTGGGAAACAGCTGAGAAGAACTCCTGCATGCAAACAGGTGGTCTTGAATTGCACACGGGCAAGCTAAAAAAAAAAAAACCCCTACTCTCACAGGTGTTCCTTGGCAGTAAGCACCCATGATCGCTGCTTTCAGGTGGGAGGTCCTCAGTCTAGTGTTTGCCACTGAGTGCTTCTCCCCCGGAGTTAGTCCATCTAACTGCAGATAAAAAGAGGCTGCTGCCTTTCAGGGAGTCTTACAACAGCCACCTCCCAGCACACCTGCGTACTCAATGGTGTCCTCATTTAGCTTCAAAGGCAGTTGCCCAGGAACTTTACCAAGCCAACATTTTGGGCTCAGCTCTTGATCGCCGCGGCTGTGAGACATTCTTGCCCTTGTTCCAATCTGAAGTCATCTTCCCAAACTACTTGGCAGGTCAAAAACTGTGTATAGTATCACAGAAAAGGTCCATGCTACATATAATGAAATTATTAATTCCTTATTTCAGCAAGAAAAACCTAGTCTGACAAATTGTAGGATTCGACTTTTATTATGTCACGCTGGCATCCTGTAGACTCTCAATGACTAATATATGCAGACTTTTCTATTTCTCAGCAGTTTCCAGCTAATGAGACCACACCTTCTCCAAGAAATTCTCCTTATTATTCTTTAAATGAAAGACATTGTAGTCTCCAGTGTTTGTTTCTATTCTATGTCTATTGCTTCAATTCTCAGCTAAACCAAATTCTTCCTCCCGATGCAACCTATCAGAAAATTTTATCAACACATACCTAAACTTTGTGCCAAGAAAACTGGATAGCATGACTCCATGGCTATTTCTCGAGGAGCTCCATAGCTAGGAGATACAATTTTGCCATTACTAATAAAGAAATCATGTCCTTGACCCTGCAGTGCCAGGATTCAGTCTCTCCCTGGGTGTCGCTGGTTTAACCCCTGCGCCGGGGCCAGGGGCTGCTTCCTGCCCTGCTCCAGCCTCAGCTCTGGGGGTGGCCCCGCTGGAGAGGGGGTGACATCCCCCAGTGCCGTCAGTGCCTGACAAACCATAACCCTTTGTGTGCCTGGGGGCCACCGCCAGGCTGCAGTGGGAGAAGGAAGTGGGCCGTGATGAAAAAACTTAGAAAAAAAAAAAAAACCAAGAAAAGCCCAGGTCTGAGCAGGAGGAAACTCCTCCACCATGACTACCACTGGCCTCCCTACAGAGACCTCAGGATGCCGAAAACTTGCTACGTGCCTCCTGCCCCAGCTAAAACCATCCATCTTAGGACACAGCGGAATATTGGAAGGGTGAACACAAAACTGGCGGAAAGGGATAGATAATGGGAATTTTGTCATGTATAGCAACTTCTACCTTTAGTATTACCAATAAGATCTGGGTTTTATTGATTAGATAATTTGGACAGTGAGTGTTAGTATCATTATAACTGGACTAATAATAAAGTTTATTGCATTTTGGCTACACTGTTAAAACTTTTAAGCAGACTAAAAATGAATTCTCTGCTTCATATATGTGGTATATTCCTCATTTTTGTCCATAACAAAATTTTAACTGTTACAACTTCACTAGGCTTCTCAGTCCAGTTTAGTAGCTCTCTTGCAGTATGATGTATCCATGCATACTCTTCAGTTAATTCTCTCCCCATACTCAGTTTCCCTTTCAGTCCTTTTCTTCAGCTTTGCTTAGGTTTTCTTGTGTGGCACCATAGGAGCTGTTTATCTGAAATCAGATAGATTAGATCTGCTGCCTTCTTTTATCTAAAAAAAGGTCAGTAGTGCCCTTCGAAGATGAATGAAACTGGTCAGGTGTGATCCACATTCACTAATCCTCATTCCATTTTTTATTTATATATTCAACCTTTTGTTCAAATCTTTTCTAAAGCAGGAGCATACAACTCAAGTGAGTCGTCAAGCCACAAAGAACTGTGACTTATTAGCACTGAGCATGTCTCTACTCCTTGTCTGTCATTGGTCTCCTTCAACCTCTCCTAGACATGGTCATGCTTTTACATCTCAGATCCTTTCTGGATTCACTCTACTTGGCCTTCTTACTTTCTTTTGTGCCCGAAGGACAGCAAATAGGGGGAAATGGAAAGTGGAGAAGGAAAGGCAAATAATATATGCAATATTTTCCCTGAATTTACTTGTCTCATGGAAAAACTGCTCAGTCCACAGTTTAGTCCAATCAGTGTAGAAGCAATTTCTTGATTTATTAACAATATGCAATAAACTGTCAATGAGTGGATTATGTGTTTAGGACCAATAATAGCATTACAAAAGATACACCACAATACTTGGCACATAAAACGTTAACAAACACCTACAGCTTTACAACAACCCTTCTATAACTCATCCCCAAAAGCTACAATCACACACACACACACAGAGACTGAAGGGCAACCCACCCGGTGCGCACGTCAGGGTCCACCACATGCAGATCCTTCTGCGGAGATGTGGGTGCTCCAGCTGGGCATGCACCCCTGCCCCTGCTGGCACCCCACTGAGGCACCGGCTGTGGGCAGAAGCCCCATGTGGATCCACACGCACTGGAAGGAGAGGTGTCCCCCCACCGTTCCCATGCTGTGGGTCACTGGCTAGGTGCAAACTGCTCCTGTGTCCCAAGGGAGGTGTTGGGTCTGGCCCAGGCAGGGCTGGGGATGCCACAACGTGATGCCCAGCAATGCCAGACCGATGCTCCTCATCCTGCTCCAAGGCCTCTCTCCCCCCACCTTTACAAATGTCTTTGTTTCTTTTATACCTGTTTTCAGGTTGAATCCTTTGTCTCTCTTTGTAGTTCCCTGGTTAATATTTAATATGGCTGATGGTCAACTTCCTTTTTAATTCTGTCAGTTTGGGACAAACCTTCTCTCAGACAGTTTTGCATATTTGATTTACATGCACACTCTTACACTGACATTTCTATCTTACCAGCTGCTGTTCTCAAAGCCATCTGCCAACAGTGGGCTCTGCGTTCTTGCCATACACAACTGGAAAATACATAGCCCCTGGCTAAATAGCAAATGCTATCACCTCAGCCCGTCATTAAAAGCAGTGGACTATAGGCCCCATATAGCCTATTCTACTACTAAGGGCAGACTGGATTATCTGATGTTTCTTAAACGTAGGCGGCATATATGTTATTGTATAATCACACAGCACTACCCCTGGTTCAGCAGACACATCAAAGATCGTTGCTTGCTAGACCTGTGATTGTGTGTGCCAATTCTTATAGTACTATAGGATTGAGATTGTCAGGTCTCTCAACTGAAATACATTTAAAAACCTTAAATTCTATTCTCATTTCAGAAGTGATAATATTCTTTTTTGTATATGGGCTCAATGGCCCACTTGTCTTTGCGATGTTGTTCTCCTTACTAAAATCTGAGACAACGGTTTTGGGCTATCTTCAGACAGCTTAGAGGCAGACTATCATTCTTATCTGGCTTATCCTCAAAACATTCCACCCTCATTAGATAGCAAACCCAATTCTTTTATCCTTATTTTCTTGGGAGAATAAATGACAAAAAATGCAATGTTATTATTTCTTTTGCAAAGAGTTATTTCCATTCTTGCCAAGTCTATAGTTCTTTTTTTGTAACCTCTAAGAGTATTTTTTGATAAATCCTTTTTTCCAATTTCTTAGTCTCTCAGCTTACTCCTGATACTTCTTTTGACTTGGTGACTTACTAATATTTTATGTCTTTGAGTAAATACTAAACATGGAAAACATTTTAGAAGACTTTTAAAGTTAATAAACGTTTTTTATTTTCTATAAAGAAGTAATTAAGGTGAAAAATTGCTTTCATAGTTATATTACTTGCTGCTTAGTTCATTTTAATATGTCCACTCTTCTGCTACTTGAGATATTAATGTTATCATTACAAAGAGCATTATTCTATACAAGTATTTATGACAAGTAGCCAAAGTGAACTGTCCTATGTCACTCCATATTGGAAAACAAAAGCAAATGGTCATCCAAAAACCTCTGTGAATATCAAGATTTCTTTTTTTCTTAAAGAGAAAGAAACTCAAACATGCAGCATGTCTCACCAGTTATACAACAGACCTGCAGCAAAGCTAACAATGAAGACCCAAACTCTCTTTTATTCATTTCTCTTGCAGTAGTGAAGCTTCCACTTCCTTTTCTAAGCTCACTGGTAGTGATAGAAAATAGGATTATCTATTGGTGGACTTAGTGAAGGTTGTGGCAACAGATGCCATAGCCAGAGGAAAGCAACTGCAAAGCAAAGTTTCAGACACTAAGAATGGGTTTCAGACTGAAATAGTAGATTAAAGAAGAAAGTTCCCTCAGGTCTAGAAGCATTTGTATGCCTCAGTAACACCAACAAAGCTAGGACTCGGGGGAAAAAGAAGAAACTTGGACTGATGTAATTCGTTTGTACCAGGGGTAAAATCCCAGGGAAAAAAAAAAAAAAAAAAATCTGCATTATTTCTACATGTGATTTTTCTCAATTTCCTTTCCCTCAGAGAAAAAGCAGCAAGGAAATCTGCTGTTTATGAGACAGAGAAATCAGTTCAGGAAAGCAAGGCATTTAATGAAAGTACAGGGAAAATGTTGCTGGAGTGAGAAGTACATGTAGACCTCTCCTGCTGCAGAAAAAAAAAGGGGAAAGGGTTGGAGGTAAATATGCTGCAATGCATGTAATGCACTGATTTTTCTACAGGTTAAGGTAGGCATTAGATCAGAAGAGATAATCCCCAAGGTCCTTTCTAGTCTAATTCTCTATGAAATGCTGGGAGTCCGATGCATTTTTTCAGCAGCATCCACAGGAGCTGACTGGCAACTGTGCTCTCCTTAATGCTCTGCTGAGTAACTAAGAGTTTCCTCCCATCTTTCCTGTCACCGTGAGCTCACTGAGCCACTGCTTTCTTGTGGGTCACTGCGAGGTCCCTGAATTGCCTGTGACAAGGAGAGGCCCAGCAGGAGAGTTGGATGGAAATGGGCTCCTTAGGGTGACTGCGGGAGCAGATCAGGCAGGTACCTAGTCCATGCTTTGAGGTGCAGGAGCAGCAAGGTGATATCATAAATAACATCAAAATCAAATACAGCTGAAAAGCTGGCAAAAGATAGAAGATAAACCAGTGAGAGACTGCAGGAAAGTGGAATGGTGGTAAAACATAGCAGCAGACCTCTTTGTGATTTTTAGTTCACCTGGATCGTCGACGTTTTGTGCTGCCCCCTTTCTACCCCACATGCCACTTACCCCCAAATCCTTACAAATTATATAGAAGAATCAAATCATATTACTGAAATACTCATAACCATAAACACTTAAAAAAAAAAAAAAGGATGCACCTATAACACAACTGGCATTGCAATCCACAGCTCTGAAGGATATTTAGAATGATTATCTTACTTCTAGCCCCAAGTCAAACAAAACAGTAAGTAGGAATCAATACAACATAATTTACTTCCTGTCACTTTTATGAACCTAGTTTATTAGAAGTTATGCAATCCTTGTATAATATAATCATATCTAGTATGTGTAAGTGTAATTTTTATTCTAAAAGCACTTTGGTTAGACTTCTTAAAAAAAATCTCATATACATCAAAGTGCCAGTAAGTCTGAGTTAATTGCAAAAGCAGTGTTGGGCTTGCTCAGTTTCTCTGATCTCTTTTTCTTGGGTTTCAGAGTGGTTTCAATAGCAAGGAAGAAGCAAACAATTACTATGTCACTGTATTGGATCAGGCTGGGATGGAGTTAACTTTCGCCATCACAGCCCATATAGTGCTTTGCTATATTTGTAGCTAGAATGGTGTTGCTGACACCCCAGTGCTCTGGCTGTTGCTGAGCAGTGCTCACACAGCATCAAGGCTGTCTCTCCAACCTC
>JAOBAS010006678.1:9118-19203 GCA_025311575.1 Elanoides forficatus | reverse complement strand
TAGAATCCAGAGCAAACTAGCCAGTTGTCTCTTTGTTATTTTTTTCCAGGGCACTTAGCAGGCAAAGAGTAATCACCTAAATTGAAAGGGAGAGATTTTCACTAATTGGAGTAACATTCTACCTATGAAGAAAAATCACAATATTCTAAATGATCTGACCATTACACTAATGGACATAGATTAAGCAGATCTGAAAGTCACATTTCAGGTAAACGTTGAATTGCTCCAACACGAGCTTTTGAAGTACCAGCTTTAATAATTTATGGCTATACGTTCTGAACACCGCATTCAGACAACTTCTGAATCATCAGCTTCAGCTGGGTCAGGATCTGAAAGACCTTGAGGAGCCTTGCTGATATGAGATTAGCTCGGGGGGGGTTAAGTCAGGCAGATACAAAGTAAATGAGTGATAAGACACAAAAGATCAGTTCTCAGTAAAGCCCAAAAATAGCCAAAGGGAGGTGGTAAAGTCAAGAAACAAAGCAAGGTCAACATTGTGGAAGAGATCCAGCAAGTCCAATTGCAGTGGAAGGAACATATATTCAGTTTAGATGTTTTGTCCATACTTTGATGGACTCTTGTTCAGTTGCAAGAGGTTCATTAGACAGAGCTTTCCTGTGAGTGTTATGCTGGGACCTATTTATCCGGTTGTAGCAATCTGCTGGTGAATACCATGGGGTGCTTCTTTTCCCATCCTACTTTGGGCCAAGTCCACAGGGAAAGGAACCTGCAGTTACACAAGGCTGACTTAAGTCATGAAGATTCATATCTAAAGTGCTGGAAAGTTCTAATTTGGGGAAAAAGAAAGATTTTAAAAGTCACCTAGGATTTTCATTACTGTGGATCATTTGATTTGGGATGAGCTTCCCTCTGGAAAAATGGAGTAATTCAGTGGATGAGGAGGAAGTCCCGTGAGTTTCAGCTCTTGATAACTGGCTGAGTTATCAAAGAAGTCTGTGGTCACAGCAAAACTTAGAAATCCCAGCCAAGATCAAGATACCACCTAACAAGAAGCTGTACAAAGATGGACTAATCGAATCTTGGGGGACATGAAATCAAGCTGCTCCACTTGACTGAGTCACTTTCTTAGATTTATGCCTAATTAAAAGAACCTGAGCCTAATCCAGACGGCAGCTTAACCAAGTATCAGATATATCTGTACTCCTTAAACAGGAGTCTTATACAGAAAACACAGGCTTTTTTAGGGGATTGGGTTTGTTCCCTGATCTGTAGCCTTTTTCTTTCTTTTTTTTTTTTTTTTTTCCCCAGAAACTTAATCATATCTTGGGTTTGGTTCTCATATGTTAGTGTATGCTAAACAGGGAAATGTATGAAATGCTGAACCTGACTGAATATTGTTGAGTATTACTGAATACTGTGGAATATTACTGAATGTAATGTACCTTTCCTCTCTATTTCACTGCTATATTCAGTTGGGGTGGTCTTTTAGTCCAGCAATATGAAATGACAGCAGCATGTGTTAGGAAGCCCATTATCAACTTGCCTAATGTTTCCATGCTGCAATCACTCATCTGTCATCTTAACAGCCAAATGTTAATGTGACATCTGTTATATCTAATTCCAATCACTATCCAGAACCTCTCTGCACACAGACAATGTATCCTGCTTACAATATCAATTTCCCAGAGAATATGCCATTTCTGTAAACATAATAAAGTTTTTTATTAGAAGGAAAAACATTAAAGAGGTAAGGGTAACACCCTTGTAGGCTTCCAGCCAGCATTTGGAACACCTGAGGCCATTTCCCCACGCATTTATCCAAATAATTTCCCCAAATATTCAAGGAGATTCCTGACTGCAGCTCTAAGAATGAGCACAGATGAGTTTCTAAATCAGCATTAAACAGATGAAATTACAGTTATGTCTTACTAATGCGTTAGATTGCCATCTCTCATTATAGCAACAAAATTACCCATGGTCACTAAGGAACCAGCCATTCCACCCTGCCTGATTTTCCTCATTAAGTCTCATCATTAATGTGATAGGTGTTGGTAGAATATTCCACCACCAGCCTTTCAAGATGAGGTTCTGCCTAGACTCTATTAGCGTCACTTAAATTCATGCACCATCTCTTTTTCATAAATATGCAAAGCCTACTGGCCCACTTAAGCAGCATGCCAAAACTGGTAGAGTCTATAAGCTTACCCACACTTACTTTTTTCTACTTGTATCTCAAAAAAGAGAGATACATTTTTCCAAACTTTAGATTTTGTCTTCTTTTTTATCGCTTCTTTATCCCATTCAAAATGAGTGAGAGGATGGCATCAAGTGTAATTTCTGGTAAAGCATGGCATTATTTTCCATAAACATGTTTTGGCTCAGTTACAGTATGTCAAAAAAATTCAGTGCAGTGAGTTACAGAAACCAGCACAGGACTGACCTTTCACAATAGTCTTTATGGTTTTCTCCATGAGTCCATGAAAAATTCACAGCTGGTAAAGACCTGGATTCCACTGTGCGGGAAGAACATGTTCTGGAGAGGCAGAAACACATCGCATTTAGAGATACCCCAACTGCTCTGCAGAGCATGGTGGACATAACTGAAAGTGGGTATTTTAATTTGGGGGCAGGATGAAAGTCATCGATTGTCAATTAGAGGAAATATGTTTAGGAAAAATTTTCATTGACAGCATCTTCAAAACCAGGAGCAAGTCTAATTAGCATGGGACAATTTGAGACACAAAAGATTAGCACACCTAAGGCAGAAAATCACTTCTGAACATGCAGACTACACTTCCCACCTCCAAGCTGCCTGCCTCTGATAATCATCACCGCTGCTTTGCCATGGTGCGGCTAAGAACAAATGTTGATTACCACTGAAACTTAAGAAATCATTCTTCTGTGTTGGTCACCTGCATTTTATTGGTGAAACAAACCCAACTGATTTTCTTTCAATGTTGTTTAACATTAAATAAACAAACAAAACTCTGCCTCTACTCATCAATATCAAAACTGAAACAAATTTTTAAAGATAGCATTGTAGGACTTTAATTAATTTTGTCAGAAGTTTGCATGAAACATATAAAATATTATGATGATATGCTAAATATATGCATGTGTTGTTTCAGTTTAATGTAAAAAAATTCTTATGCCATAGTTCAAAACTATTGAAGGAAGAATTGTGATCTTTTTCCCATTTTAAAACTGCCATTCCAGGTGACATATTTCTGCAGTGTTTTTCTTTCAGTTTCAACACATCTACATTTTTAATAGGAACTGCTCCATCAAAACCAAATTACAGATGCTATTAAATATATTTGTCTCTTCAGAAGAGTGCACAGAAAAAAAAATATTATGAAATGGGTAAACTATTTCAATGCTTCCTTATTTACATATCTTGCAGTGTTTTTTCAGCCAGATAGAAGGTGATAAGCAATATATTGCTTACCACACTGTGAATTTTTTTCAACTAATAAGACAGGGGGTGTGAAATTGTTGTCTCTTTGAGGCCATAGGTACATAATCAATTAAATTCTTCTTCATGAACTTTAGTGAGACAAAGGTTTCCACCATGATTATTTATCTATTTAGATCAGTTTTTCCTCCAAGCAATAGTCAGTAACCAGAAGTTCATTAAAGGTTCTTTAGTTTAATGAGTGTTTAAGGACAAATAAGAGGCTTCATTCATCTATTCTGTGTTTAAACAGTGAGTAATGGAGTGATTTATTAAATAATCCCAGAGGTTAACCAGCTAACACACTTCTAAGTAGTAACCTCTCGTTTGTACTTCTAATGCACTTTCAGTTTCAGTCTATTTCTTGCACCTACAACAACCTTAAGTCAACTATGGGCTAACCCAAAGCCTCTTGGAACAACTAGAAAGGCATTTATCTAGGCCTTTCTCTTACTGGAGAAATAGCACATTGGGGACTGGAGGTTTTTCTGCAGTACACTGCTAGAACCATGTTTAGCACACATACTTTATCATGGAAAATGATTTAAGGTGACTTTAGTCATGGTTGTGTATATTTTAATGGGTGTTTTAAATGGCTTCTAGAATGGTATTCATATCATTCATGAAATGGTTGTAATTAGGCAAAGAACTGCATGCCAGGCATGGTTCTCTTGGGTCTGGGGAGAAGTAATGGGAGATAGCAAATCACTAAGCAGCAAGAGCTGAGGTCCACAGCTCTGCAAGTACTGTAAGCCAGGCAGTTCTGCAGGGTCAATGTTTAGATATGAATTAATGTTAGCAGTATTGCCCTGGACATATTGTTTGCATTCTTCACGGTTTATGAACCAATCTAATTTCACTGTGAATATTTAGATTTTCATTTAAAAAAAGGAGCGGGGGGTGGTCTAATCCCTCATGACTGAAGCTATATTCTTGGCTTCATGAGAAAGAGACAGTCATCTAGCCTTAATGGTTAGTGGCATTTCTTTAATATAGATTGTTTCAGCTGCAGGCTGTGCATTCATTCAAGGACTTGTCATTTTGAGCACACTTCTAATGCTAATCCTTATTTGCATAGCAAGGTGGTTTTAACTCAGATAGATATGTGAAGTGCAGAATACAAATGCTTCCACAAATTGATTTTCTTTACTAGACTGTTTGCATTTCCACAGCTCAAAGATAACTGCCGGTGCAGGGAATGCCAACTCAGCAAAATTCTGGCACAGATAAATAGAAAATGGAGGATGGGAGAGGGAGGGATTTCATGACTGCTCTGAGTTATTTATGGGCAACAGCTCCTTTTCGAAAGTGATTTAGTTATGCTCCTATATCACAGATTTTCAGGAAGCTGCAGGCTTCTTAGGGAATGGTGTCTTCTTGCATTTTAAATGCTGGTGATGTCTCCTTGTTTGTTCTTGTGCTCAGATATAGAGCCGGAAAACACCTGAGGTTTCTTCCTAAATCCCAAACTCTCTTTATTTTGTAGACGTATAAGAACAATGTGATTTCAACCTGGGAGACAGCTAGCCATCATCAAGAAGGTGCACCATTTAGATGGGAAAACACCATGCACTTATAACAGATTGTGAACTGGGCTGCCGAGTCAGCAGCATCACTCCAGCATGTTTTAAGAGGAAAGAAAGAACCTATTCATCTGGAGGCCTCAGCTGAGTGAGCATGTCCCTCATAGGCCAAATAATTAAAGGAAGATGTGGAACAACTTCAGAGAGTCTATGACCATGCTTGGAGGAAAGACCAAAAGAGTAGGATTGTTCAGCTGACAAAACAATTGCCTGGGAGATTCATGAAATATTAAAATATTTAAAAGGCTGCTAAAAAGAGGAATGAAATAGATTGTTCCTGGTGCCCCACACGCACAATAAGAAGCAATAAGTTTAAAGTAGCAAGGGAGGCTTCAGGTAGTTAGACTTGGACAGTGGGGTGTTTAAAACGGAGTAGACTGTGGTCAGAGTGGGATGTGCAAGTGCTGAGGGTTCAGTTCAAAACTAACGATCAGGCAAACACCTGTGCTTTTTCCTTCATTACTGAAGAGTACTGAAGAGCCTCTAGTGCTGTGTTTTCTGCTTACCCATAGGTGACACAGGCATTACTGTTTTGTGAAATGCAAAGAATTCTTAAATTGGCTAGGAAATAGCTGAATCCCAGCTGAACCTGGTGCTACTATTTTTGTGCCCTCATATTCTGCCCTTACTTCTTCCCTGTTGTCACTCTGCACCAGAGACAGTACGAGAAAGGACTTGACCCCAGAAGCAGAGCTGCTGCCTGTCAGCTTCACTCTGCATGCCCACGTTTGTCTGGAGGGGTCTGCATGTGTTCAGGTGAGGGCAGCGACATGGGAGAACCGTCATAATTCAGTGTGGAAGGAGACAAGTGGAAATGGCCGTCGAAGGGCTCTGACTGACCAAGCCCAGCAGGGCTTTAGGGCAGGCAAACATTGCTGCCTTGCTTGCTTGGGAACAGGCAATCAGAAGGGACAGTGTTGCACGGTCAAGTACAGAATAGGGTGGTAACTTACACACCACATTATGTGCTAAAGCTCTCATTTCTCAACCAGATCAGCTCTGTTCTAATGAGAATAGGAGGAGGTAGAATACAATTGCTGCTATGAAATGGCCTGACTGTATAGAGACAAGAATGAACAGCAGAATTTTCACATCTGCACTTCAGTTTTATAGCCGAAACATTGCCATTCTTGGAAGACATGGCAGTTTCTCATTCCTTTGTCTGTACCAGACTTCACTGCAACTTTTGCCTCCTCCCTGTACACTTAACAAGAACCAAACTTGAGGAAGAAGGACACAGTGGAAATATTCCTTACCATTCTCAGGTTTTGGAATGGAATAGAAGATTCACAAATACCTACTATTATTATCTTCTGTCTCTTTCCCCCCATGCTCTTGCTGTGAGTAACCTCTTGTAGTTGAAAACGTAATCTCAAGTCCTTTTTCTCTGAAAACCAATAAACCCAATGTCTTGTTTGCAAAGAGTCACATAAAGGCATTGGCTTGTTAAGTTACTGCCTGCATCTGTGTGTGGAGCAGGAAAACTTTGGTTTGGGACATAGCAGTTCTGTTTCATTTAGAATGACCTCCCACATAGTGCACCATGTCGGTGTATATTTTCCATGCAAGGTGCTGAGCAATGCTGTCTGGGAAAGGACAGGAGGATTAGGCACAAATTTTGGTGTGTATATCTCTGAGACAGCTGTACTCCCACTCTTAAACAGCACCAGAAAGAAAGTGTCTCTTGAATGTAGTCATAAGATTACACCTGCCATGGGAATGAGCATGTACTTGAGATTATTTGGAAGGTGCTTTTATCCTAAATGGCCATTTGGGAAGGGAAAAAAAGCTGAATTTGTCATAAATCTCCCTATGGATTTAAGTAGAGGGAAATCCAAACTCTGGCTGCCCTTTGGACAACAGAGAGGTAAGGTGAGGAAATCACGAACTGGAGAAGCGGGTTCTGGGGAAGATGTAGGAAGCTGTGTTTGGAGGGAGAGAGCAATTTTGTGGGTGGGCAGGAGCTGAGCAGGAACCAGTGAAGGGAGATATGTTTCAAGGACAAGGAGGGGAAATTTTGCTTTTGATGGAGGGGATTCATGAGGAGGTGTTTGCAGCCTGAGTAGTCTTAGCAGTTCGACTGCCACGGATGGCCTGTGGGACAAGAGAGCCTGTGGCACTGCAAAGGCTGTCAGTTTGCTTCCTTCAGCATGTATCACCACACTCTGGGGCTTATGTCGCAGGGCTGGTGACATTTGGACTGGTTGTTGTTGTTGTTATTTTCCCCTTACAAGAATGTTTATCCTTACGCTGCTGTAGTTCTTTCCCAAGTCCATTTTATAAACAATTTGCAGACAAGGGGCATTTAACATCAAATTTACATATGTACAGGTCCTTCAGCCCTGCTGTTGTGAAGCTGTATTGTACTTTATAAACTGCCTGTGTCAGATTAATACTGCTCTTCATGACAAAAGGTGAGCTCCCAGGTCGCAGGAGAACAGCACTCCTAATGCACTCCTCAGATTTTTCAGGTTTCTGCCTGTCTCCTTCCTGAAAATAGGTCCTGCAGTTTCAAGGGGCAATGAATCTTCCAGCCGATAAACTGCTATTTTTGAATACTTGTTACAGAGTGGCCTAGAGATATGTCCCATGAGATCATTCAGGAGCAACAAGCTTGGGCACCTGTGAATGACGACTGCTGGAAACCGAAGTCGGTAGAAAGCTGTACTAAGTACGCACCAAGTTGAATCTGTTGTGGCAGTGACTAAAAGAATTGCTCAGCTGTATACACACCACATCAAAGCAGTTAAGGAACTAACTCTGCAATCTACAGCTTGGCAGATAAAAGTGATAGCAAAAAGTGTACAGTTCATACACGTAGGTAGCACAGTGTTTCTCGGCATTGCCGCCTCCAGGAAGCAAAGCGTACATCTAAGCTGACACTAGAAAGAGTACGCACTTCTCCAGAACAGGTCAACAGAGGAATTGTCATTAGGCGTCTTCTCTGACAGAACTGGTTTGCATTAGGGAGGAAATATTTTTCATCCTTGATAGGTCTGGCATGAACTGCTCTGACTCAGCGATCAGAGCGGGGAAATCGTTTTTCCTTCCTAGAACTCGATTTTTTGCTGGAGTGCTCAGAAATCCCTGAGACCAAAGGAGGTTTGCTTCAGTTGGTGACTGAACTCTGTCATGAGCCATCATGACATGATGATGAGCCATGAGCATATGACCATGTCAGAATGCTCCAAAACCACCTCCTGAAGATCTTGTTCCCTCAAGTGCCACTGAAATCCAGTGAGATCTTGCATTACATTCCAGAGGAACGGAAGGCGGCCTCAAATGTGTCGCAACAGCAGTACGAAGATGAATGTGAGAAATGGAGCAGGAAAATACAAAGCAAGATTTATGGAGGAAGGAAACTAGAATGAAGGAAAAGGGAAGAACAATTCACAAGGGAAGGTATTAATAAAGTAGTCTAGGATCAGTATCATGTCAGAAGTGAGTTTGTCTAAGAACCTAAGAACCTAGTCTTGAAATTGGGTTGGTTTTGGGGTTTAGAGGGGAGGTAGGTCTAACTACTTTAGAGGTCTTTTCTTCCTCCATTCCAGCTGAAAAGCTGACTAGCAAACCAAGCATATTTTTCATACTTGTTAATTAGTTTACCTATGTGGACATGTTCACAGGAACTGAGAAGCAGACACTCTCTAATCCCACTTCTTACCATGGAAAAAAATCAAATGTTCAGTAGTCATCCCACACACAAACGTGCAATTTCTGCTCTGACAGGCTTCCAAGAAAACTGGTTTTGTAATCTCTAGATCAACACGTTGCCACAAAAGACTGGAGAAAATAAACACACTAGGCTGGGTTTCTCTTCCGTGAGGAACGTTTACATATTCAAACACTGTTCCAAAAGCCAATGTTGCAGCTGAGAGTTGAGATATTTTGCAATCCATAGCATTTGAACAGTTCCTTGCAAAAGCTGTAATTTTGGTGCTTCATGCTGACATTTTCTTCTAAAAGATAGATTTCTGTTCAACTAAACTTTCACCAGTGCCTGAAGGTCATCCTTTTGTCTTTTATGCAGGCAGCGGCACCCCGGTATTCCTGACTATTATGTAGCTTACTCCATCTTTCCATAATAAGACAGAGCAAACTGATCTAATTGTGGTTTGGAGATGGCTGAGAGGTACACATTTGTACTGAAAAATAATCATATCATTTATATTATTTTCTGGTTTTCTTTTTTTTTCTTTTCTTTTTCCCTTCAAAACGTAAAGAAACAAACAAAACTTTCACTACTACATATTTCGTATTAGGTGTTAATGCTAAAATAAAAGTTTTGTAGAGAGAGATCATTTTCTTACTTTTTTCCTGAGTGTATCCTGTGTCTTTCTTACTCCATATGTTCTCAATGGGGCAACTTTCTTGTAAGCTCACACACAACGTACAAAACACCTTGTTCTTACTGAGCTGAGACAATGTCTTGGCTACATTCATGGATGAAACTACCTCAGCATATCCTCTTCTTGGGTTTGTTGCTGAATTACCATCTGAAACACATACTGTCCATGAACAAACCAGCTCTAATGTTTACATCGCTTGGAAAGATTAACTGTGGAGCACTTGGCAGGGACAAGAGAATTGAAGGAATTCAGCAATTCCTCACCTGAGCTCTGTTTTATCACTGTGCAAGAGCTGTTCCCAGCAGAGCCATACGCAGGGGGATGCAGATGGAGTAAATCTCCTCTTTGATCCATAGATCTCAAGGTTATTCATTAAATTGGCATTGATCTACATATTTGGCAGACAAGGACAGAAAGACCCTCCCCAGGTTAAACCGCCCTCCACCATTTTCAAACACACTCTACTCCCAAGGTGGAGGTAGTTCTTTGCAGAGCAGCACAGCTGCTAGAGATTTGGAGGAAGGCATCCTCACATCAAAAGGTCTCAAGAAATTTAATTTTCTGCTTGGATGTATCCTGAAGCTGACTGCAGAGAAAATCATCCAGATAAGCCTTACTTGGGTTGGCTTTCAGAACTTAAGAATTGTGAGATACAGAGGGGGATGGTGTACAGCTGCTCCCATCTGGGAGATACTTCTGTTGAGTTTCCCTTTTAGTTTCTAGACGGTTTGTGGAACC